>JAGDQP010006089.1:0-59893 GCA_022664845.1 Lepisma saccharinum
GAGAGAGAGAGAGAGAGAGAGAGAGAGAGAGAGAGAGAGAGAGAGAGAAAGAGGGTAGATATGAGAAATGCCAACGAATAACGTCTCGACTCAACTCTGTTCGCCTTTGAAAGCCGTGAATATTAAACAACGGACGTCGTGGTGGAAGGTATGTATGCCATCTGTATTTCCTTCTCTGAATACATTCCTATTTTCTTCTGGGAAGAAGACTTCAACAATAGGGAGTGAGAGGGTTTCTCGTTCACAACGACATGCTATGGGGGGAGGGGGGCTGCCCTCGAATAGTCATCCTAAATAATGATGACAAAAGTGACGCTTGTACACTCTCACCGTTTTGGATGGAATCCAAGTTCTAATCCAAGCTCCTGTTGTCTGGTGTTTGCCAACGAACTTATCCCAAAGTATTTTCTATTCACAACTTCTTCTTGACTTTTTAACCACAACGCACTCGTTCTTTTATTCTCTTACATTGCATTATGGAGATGACTTTCTCTTTTCCTTTTACAATTGTCGTATATAACACTAACTAAATTGTTAACTGTTGTGCTTAAGATATTTATTTTACTGTTAACTTAATGTAATTTCTTAGTTTGAATTTACTTATTGCCTTTAGACAACTTTTGCTAAGGGGTAGGGTAGGGAGCAGAAAGTTGGACAAAGTATGCCAGGGTCTAGCTCAAAGGTACCATATTAGTATTTTCCTGGTTTCACAGAGGAAAAGCCCTAAAAAAAACGCACGGTTAGGATAGGGTGCAGGAAGTTGGAAGAATGTCGACCAGGGCCTAGTTCCAAAGTACGATCCCAGTATTTGCCTCGTTTGAATGAGGATAAAATCTCAATTCCTTATTAAAAATTAAATCAAGAATATATCAATTAGTTTTCTGCACTGTTAAATTTTTTGGGAAAGTTCCTTGAATATATCCACTAATTTTCCTATGAGAGATTTTAGTATTGGCAGAAATCCTGGAAAAACAGGAATAATTTCTTTCGCGTTATTGGAAAGTTTAAGTTTTCAGTTCCAGTGTGATTTGTGGACATGCGCAGAAAGATAAATTGGTTTCTTATCATAACTATACATGTAATGCTAATAAAATGTTTGCTTTCTTCATCTTGATCACTTATTTTTGCAGAAATGGAAAACATTCTGAATGAGTATTCCGATCTCTTAATTAACAAATAGAAAAGTTATTAAAACGTGGTGTAAGTGGTGGAAGTAACTTAGATAATGCGTTCGGGGGTTCGAACACACTCAACTGTTTTGATTTATTGTTTTCTTGTGATTGGCAGCGTGATCCAGTTGGTAAGATGCTGCTCTTTTAACTCGATGACCTGTGTTCAATTTCCTACAAGGTTCTACTTTTGACTTTTTCTTCCGGTATCCCAGAGAAACTGAATGATTTTTTTTATAAGAAATTACTGGAAATGTACTGGTTGTCTAGTATTTTCCAGAAATGTTTGGGAATTGTGTGCGTCATTTTATGTTAAGGTGTTTCAAACAGAAAGTGGTTTCGTAACCTAGCCGAGAAGAAACAATGGTAGCTTAGCGGAGAATTTATCTCCAGTCTTTTGCTTAAACCAACCGAAATATGAAACACACATCATACTTCTCGCTGTGAATTGAAGAACTTCTATGCAGAAATCAGCACACAGGAGCTTTCCAAGGTGGCATTGTGCACTAAATGTTAAAAAAAATAATACAAGAATTGTACTTTTTTTACAATCACTCTCTCCCTCTCTGTTTTATCTTGGATTCATATGTCATTGAGCAGCTGAAGCTCTGTTCATAGTCTTGGCTTCGCATTCGGAACGTCCTGAATTCGATCCCATCGCGTTGCCATCCTGACTGAGATTTTCCCAGCGTTTATCCTCAGTTACACCAAACTGATACCAGGATTGTACCTTAAAACCAGGCCCTAATGGACGATATCCTTCCCACAATCTTCTCCCACCCATATCTTGGCCTGAGCCATAATTAGCTAAAAGTCATAAATGACGTTTGAGATAGGCTTGTTGTTAGAATATTTCACATGCGTTGTATTTTACACCCAACCAAGAACTTACGAATGATTATTTGTTAAGATCAAATTTGCATTTACTTAGATAATATTTATTGCTTTGTAACAAAATTTTATGAACGTGATTTTCACGAAGCAATAAAAATAATAGATTATTACCGGTACATCAAACGCTTCTTTAGCTTCTCAGTAAGTTCTTCAGTAATAATAATAATGTATTTATTTATTTGTCATGTGCTACGAACAGCAATACACCAATATAGCACTAAGTCACAAAACAAATACAAGATATTAAGCTACATAATAATTGTTCAAAATACGTTTCAGCAGAATACAGCCTTTGTCGGATGCCGATAACATCTTATGTTGCCTCGTTCTATTAAATGTTATTTGTTCTATAAAATACGTACTTATAATATTATGTTGTAGCACTTTCTCTAAAAACTTCTGTCACCGATTTTCCTTCTACGCTCCAGAGGTTCACAATTAAAAATTTTACACCAAAAATCATAATCATATGAAGAATAAGGTAAGTTAAATTTAAAACACAAAAGTCTAAAAAAACACCTCTGAGTTGCTTCAATACTTCTTATTACCGTCTTGGTAATGTCATTCCAGACGGTGGAAGCGTAATCAAGTTTACTTCTCACCAGTACCTTGTACAAGGTTAAGAATGTGTCGATCTTGGTAAAATCATACCATTGGTTAAAAAGGAAGCCTATTAATTTCCTGGCTTCACCTAATCGCTTAATGCTCCTGGAAGCTTAATTTAAAATCAAAGTGTACATCAAGATCCTTAATTGCATCAACTTTTGTTATAGTATTACCATATATTTTATAGCTACTGACAAAGTATTGAGTTTTCTTCGTGAATCGTATGAACTTAGTTTTCTGAGTATTGATTGTCATACAGTTATTTGTACACCAACGACTAACCCTGTCTAGATCTTTCTGTAACAAGCTATTGTCACATATATTGTGTACTTCTCTAAAGATTTTTAAGTCATCAGCATACAAAAGTATGTTGGAGTCTTTAATCTCCTTTACAATGTCATTAATAAAGATGTTGAATAATAAGGGACCCAATGGAGAACCTTGAGGAATACCGTTTGTAATGGTACAAAGGTTAGATATAGCACCATCAAGTTTAACTCTAAAAGTTCTGTTTGTTAAATAACTCTTAAACCACTTTAAGTAAATCGCGAAAAGTCCAACATTGTTTAATTTCCTAAGCAATATATTGTGGTCCACACTATCAAAAGCCTTTGCCAAATCTATGTAAATCACGTCGCATTGAGACCTTTGAAAAATACACCCTTGTACATAATTCGTTAATTGAGAAAGGTTAGTGACCACAGATTTGCCAGGTATAAAGCCGTGTTGATTTTCATTAATAACGTGCTTAAAATTAAACTGAAGGTGAACGCACACAATAGGTTCAAAAATTCGGGCTATACAATTTAAAATAGTGATAGGTCTATAATTATCCAGTTTCGACTTATTACCTCACTTGTATATAGGGATGATAAATGATTCCTTCAACTCATCAGGATAAACACCCTGCGTAAGAGATTCATTAAATAAATCGACCAGTATAGGAGCCAAGTAGTTTGCACACGCCTTAATTACATAATTGGGTATCTGATCCACTCCTATAGCTGTATTGTTCTTAATTTTGTTAATTGCCCGAATGACGTCATCGGTCGTGACAGTTGGAATGGTTATACTGTTTACATTGATAACCTCTTGACAACACTCCGAAGTGGATTTGCGTTGTAAATTGAAATTTCTATAAAAGAAATCACTAAAATACTGTACAATTAATACTTTGTCGTCTATTAACACACCATTGTAATCTATGCAACTAATCTTATTTTCAGTTATTCCCTATTAAAATTTTTCAAAAAATAATTAGCATTATCATATATACTGTCCTCTAAGTCTTCAAAATATTATTTTTTGGCTGGATAATACATACATTTTACCTTATATAAGGTTATTATAATACATACATTAATATAATAATAGTAATAATAATAATAAATGGACTGTTGAGTTCCATCCAACGAATCTTCAGTACTGTTGCTAAACTTGATTGGTCGAACGAGTTCCCGTTTCACAGGCTGAATATAAATAAAAAAGCGAATATTTCTACTTGGCCCAATCCAACAAAATTTGAATTACAGAATAGCTTTAGCTTAAAGGTAAGTAAAGGTAAGTAATAATCTCAGAAGTAAGTCACGAACTTCTGTCTTACCCTGCTGGCAAACAGTTTTGTTTACATGAATTATTTACCCAAAGGAGTGGATACGGTCCAACTTCTCTGGTAGTTCAGGAATCTCTCTCTCTCTCTCTCTCTCTCTGTGTGTGTATGTATCTATGTGCGCCTAAGCAAGGTATCCCAGGAACTATTTGAAGACTTCTGATCAAAGTTAATGGACAATTACATCAAGTGCAGCCTTCAAATGAAGTCATTATATTTTCGCCATTTTGTGTGTGTGTTATATGCCTAAATCGTTATGAAAATATCCAAAGAAACCAAGAAAACAAAAATCATTTTTTATGCTCAAGTTCTAACAGAAAACTGTTATCTCAGTGAGTATATAGGACGTTTGATTAATGGTAACGGTGAATTCCTTGTAGAAGGAATAACTTATTCTGTTGGAGGTAAAGATTGCGCTGTACGTCAAAGAGAACTCTAAAAAAATAATTAAATAAAACTTTTTAAAAACATACTCTCCTTAAACAATTTGTACTAAAATGTAAAAGATCATCTTGTTTATCCATGACTAAAAAGAAAAGCATAGGGCGCACTCTCATATAGTATATTTATAAATTTTTCAATTGGCGCGCCCCATACTTTTGTTTTTTTAGTCATGCATAAACAAAATTAGTTTTTTACTTTTTAGTATTTAAAAAGATTTTTAAAATTATTTTTGAGTTATTACAGTGTTCGGATACTTTTTCTCAAGCTGATGTTCCCCCCACCACCCAAATCCTAAAGTGTTCTGCAACCAGACAAACACAACATCGTTGCAGGCTAGTATTTATTTTTTAGGATAAAGAAGTTCTTATTAAAAAAATATGCTTTTAAAATATATGAAAGCAACAATGGAATATTGTATTGTCACCAGATTTACATCAATGTATGACGTTGGGAAATGAGTTAAATTATCGTTGCAAAATCTGATGATACGATGAACCATTGTGAATTAAAGAAAAGTATGTATAAAGCAACTACGTCTAATTCTGACCACGTTAGCCGGAGGCCCAAGTAGAGTTTTTATTTCTTTCAGTATACACTGTTGCGTTTTAATAACATTTCTTTCAGGGGTGATCCGGACCTGGGGTGCTATTTCCCACAAAGCACGGAATATACGACGCCGAAATTCCTAGTTAATTATAGCTCTGCATTCTCTTGTTGGGTTAAATATTCCAACAAGTGTTAAAACAACTTTAGCAAAAACACTTGTTTCCCCCCACATTGACGTAGTATTTCTGGCTCATCGTTTCCAGAGGATTCAAAATTCACGTGTAAGATTTATCTTTAACTTCTATAACAATTACTGTTCTAACTTGGATCGTGATAAGGAATCTGAGACAGTCAAATTCTTCTGGAAGTTGATGGAAAAATATCTATTGTCAAAAATCGATTATATAAGCAATCTCCACGTGGAAGCTTTATATATAATTAATTTAATATCAATAATATATACTTTTTCAGTATAGTATCAGTTTAGGTTAAACAAAGTTGAAGTTTTCTATGCATATGTTTGAGTGTATTGTGTGTTCGCCACATAAGACAGATTTTGAGGGTCGATCTATGCAGACGTAGTTTCCAGATCTGAATCTGTATTATTCTTGTCAAATATCTGTTATAGTGTTGCATTTTATGTGCATGTGTGTGTGTTTTGTTTGTTTGTGTCTCTCTCTCTGTGTGTAAGAGAGAGAGAGAGTTTGTATATGTTTGTGTCTGTATCTGTTTTGTTTGTGTGCATGCCTTATATAAGTGTAATTTGTGTGTGTTTATATATACGGTACGTATTTTGAGATTAATCATCATACATTGTCATTTTCGCTATTTTCTTTTTACATGCTTTTCTTTACTTCACAATGGTTCATCGTGCCCTCAAATCTTGCAACATTAATCTAATTCATTTCCCGACGTCATACAACGATGCGATTTTGCAAAGCGACGTAAGTCGGGTGGCGATACTACTGTATATTCCATTGTTACTTTCATATTATTTTTAAAAAATAAAAACGTCTGTATCCTAAAATAAATACTAGCCTGCAACGATGGGGAGTTTGGCTGGTTGCAGAACGATTTAGGATTTGTGTGACGAAACATCAGCTTGCGAAAAAGTTTCGGAACACCGAAATAACTCGAAAAATAATAATAAATAAAACTTTTTAAAACATACTTTTCATAAACAATTCGTACTAAAATTTAAAAAAAAAATGTTCACTCATGACTAAAAAGAAAAGCATAAACAAAATTATTTTTTGATATGAAACTTTGTATGACACTTGTGTGGCTTAGGAGCAAAAGCTGCAATCCCCACTCCAGCAAATTTTACGGGAGACCCAAAAGAAAATTTATGGTGTTAAATATATTATTATATGGTCACTTTTTCCTCTGGTTCCTACGCAAAATCTACAAAATACACAAAGCATTAGGGCTTCACCGTGATATACCTTCATTAGACACTTTAATGTATTCATTTCCATCAAAATCTCTGTTTCCCACAAAATGAAGATTGCAGGTTTTGCTTCTAAGTCCCACACTTGTATTCTTGGCATGGTGAAGTGGTAGAGAGGGCTTCTTTTGAGCCTTAACTTCGCCGTGGAAAAGAAGACGATAAACTAAAATAAACCGTTCTCCTGGCTCCTTACAACTGACCAAAGTTTTCGTAGAAATAGTACAAGTGAAAAAACAGGAACTGAATTTTAAGGTTCATGTTATACCTTGGGTTGTGCAATTTCTTTGACATATCATCAATAACATTTTTATATTTATAGTTCTTCATGTTGATGTTATCCCACTACACTTCTAAATGATTACCAGTCTTCTCTTTGAACCAGAGATATTATAGTACCCACAACGATTACTTCTTTAATTAATTTTCTAATTTGTAACCCCTAAATAGACACTTTGTTTCATTTTCTCCTATGTTAATGACAACAATTTATTGTACATATACGAGGGTTAAGTCATAAGTAATGGCAACTATTTTTTTTCCTTCGAATGAGGGATAACAGGACAGATCGAAGATACACGTTGGAAATCTTATGGCATGTACAATCGAGTGGTCCCACCAGATGGTGTATGTGAGTAGAGCTACATGTCTGAGCACGCCCCGCAGTTCAGTAGGTGAGCGACAGTGGTCCGAAATTGAGGTCACGAAGAGTGAACAACGTGCGTATGTGAAAGTAGCATTTCTCCGCGGCAGGAATGCACGGGAATGCCACACAGAGTTACGGTTTTGCGGCGAACAGGACGCCCACTGCGCGGAAGATTGGCAGTAGACACTTCGCCCGTTTGAAAGCCGCTATCCACCTCGCCTCTGTTCGATAGGGTAGGACACGCGCACCTAGTGCTTCCCGTAACTCTGTGTGGCGTTTCCATGCAGTCCTGCCGCGGAGAAATGCTACTTTCACATACACACATTGCTCACTCCATTCCGGACCACTGTCGCTCACCTACTGAACTTCGGGCGTGCTCAGACATGTAGCTCTACTCACATACATCATCTGGTGGGACCACTCGTCAGTACGTCATAAGATTTCCAACGTGTATCTTCGATCTGTCCTGTAATCCCCCATTCGAAAGAAAAAAAATGTTGCCATGACTTATGACTTAACCCTCGTACTTGAAACATTGTCTTTCCTCCTCATGCACTTTTCAAACTGCTTCATTAAGCCTAAACTAATGTAAAAGAGGAAAGAGAATGACCTATTGAAATTTCATGTGCGTTGCTGTCTGATCTTGAACTCCACGATTAATTTTGAGCAGTTTATTGGAAAACCATAAATATAAAAGAAAATGTAACTTTTTCAGAAGAGAAAGTGAACCTTCCAAACTCCTAGTGGGTGAATACGGTAGTACTAGTTTTCCCGCTGGCTATCACACAGACAACTGTATATTTTGCAGACAATTTGTTTAACAAATGTATCGAGGACAAAAGTATATATCGATTAAAGTGCAAAGCTACTATTTTGCTCTTGGTGACATCTGTGTTTTTTGCAATGAACGCCTCAATTATGTTTTTATGTATTGTATGTCTGTCTTCAGTATTCTTGAAATAGCTATTAGTGTAGAAAATGGAAAGGATGGGAAGGAGGAAAGTACCTTGGCACCTCTACATACTTCCCCCAGAATCTCATTCCAGGGATTTCACCAGGATTTTCAGTTTGGGTATGTGTGTAAAGTAAACATTGGGAGGGTGAAAGTCGAGTTTTGCGCAGTTTCTATCGATTTTTGACCGTAGAAAGGGGAGCTCGAGAATTTTAGGGGGGGGGGGGTCTGTGTGACCGTAAAATACCTGAAATTGAAACACGTTTTCACATGAACATTGCCGGTGAAGTTGAATCAAGCTTGTTTTGGCCTTGAAACGTCAAGTCAAGGAGCTGTAAACAAGCTTGTCGTGTCAACCCAAATGGTTGAATCAAGTCGAATCATGCTTGATATTTCAAAGGCACGAAATGCCTCCTTAAGTAAGCGATAATCAAGCTTAAAATTATGTTGTTAGATCAAGAATATTTTATCTAGCAAAAATCAAGATTGTATCAAGCTTGAAAATACGTCAAGCCTAGCAAGGCAAAATCAAGGTTAAATGTCATGAAAACGTTGTTCTTTATATGTCAAAACAGGCGCCTGTTTCGGTTTGTTTTTCAGGTCAGTAATGCATGTTAGACCTATATGCGTATTTAATCACTTCATACATACGCTTTACAAACAACAATCGTTTTGCAGGCACTTTACTTGCCTCACAGGCAAGGGCGCCGATCCCGGGGGGGCTTTGGGGGCCCAAATGATAAGGTGAAGTCGGTTTTCCTATTTCTACAGTACATGGTCATTCGTTTTCCCCTTCTACTAAGCTTATTTCCCTTTGGAAAATCTATTTCATTGATAAATTCCTCCCTGAAACTTGTGTGCTACAGTACTTATATAAATTACATCACGTATAATACCCCCTTGACTGGCTAAAGGAGTTAATTCGTGCATTGCTTGTGTTGTTTCTGGAGTTTCGTGCATAACATCGATAAAGACCATTTAGTAACAAAAGAAAAAGAAAAGAAAGAATGAAGGAAGGAAAAAATGAAAACGTATTTTCTGTCGTTTAACGCTCGGAACGCCAAGATCGGGTCAAAAATGACCCAAACAGTCAAAATATTATTTTTGTCCATTAGTCATTAAATGGAAGAGTGAAATTCTGTGTACTCCACATACTGTCAGCAATGTAATCGCTTCATTTGCAAGAATCAGAATACAACATATATTATGTGCTTTATATGTGAGAGTGAAAGAGGAAGGTAGTTTGATTCTGATAGTTTTATATGTCGTACTTTATATGTGTAAATAAGTAAGAGACTCATGATAATTTTATTTTTGTGCAGCCATGAAAATGGTTGCAAGGTTAATGTGATGTATTAGTTCTTTTCTGTATGTTTCATTATTTTGTAGAATCTACTTGAAAAATAAAATACAATAAATAAATGCTATACAATGCAATAAATACTATACAATGAATACACCCATACTCTAAAATATCTTGATTTTGAACAAGTACTTTATCTCATACGAGAAATATACATGCTTCGAAAATGACTCATCTTGACGTTCCGTGAGATGAAATTATCTTGGCGTTTCGAGGCTTAACAATAATTCATCGTGATTTTGTCATATATAAAAATAACTTAAGAAAAAGAAATATGTACAAGAAAAATAAGCGACAAGAAGAACTCATACAAAAGTAGGAGTAGACTTACTTGCACTTGGAAATATATCCTTCAAACTGCTGTTTGGATGCAATTATTGTTTGTCGTTAAACCGTAATTTTGAGTTTCAAAATACAACTTATAGATAGGGATATACAGCGGAGAAAAAGTACTTGGACAAGTTCGACAAAGAGGAAATCAGACTATCACACGTAAAACATGGACCATTTCGAAGTCTCTTGCCCTTTTATGATAATTTGGATACCTTAGATAGAATACTTAAGAAATAACTATCACTCGATACATCTGGAAGGTAACAGGCAACGAAAGAGTGACGACTACGTACATTCTTAGCAAAAAACAGTATTTGGACAACCCAATCCTACACTCGAAATAAATGTTCTATGTATCCTTTTGTGTACAAGAACAGTCTACTTAGTGTATCGAAGCAATCCACACGGTGTCAGGCAAGTCAAGCTTGTTGAAAAGTCATGCTTTACCGTTGGATACATCATAAAGCAACATAAACATCAATTATTGCGGGATAGAATCAGTTCTGGAAAACCAAGAAAGCTAACTGCCTGGAATGAAACTTACATTCTTCATTCTGTGAACAATACTCAAAGAATTAGTGCTAAAGATTTGGCTACTTCACTCGCCTAGAATATGTAAGTTAATGTTAGTAATTCATTGAACAACCCAAAATTCTTTGAAACAATTGGGATTTAGAAGATGTGTATCCGGGGTATGAATACTGGCCACTCTATTAGTAATCACACAAACCCAAATCTTAACAGACCCTCCAACATTTTTATCAGTTCAAACAGTCTTCTCTCGCCACACGTCCTGATATCCATCACTACAATACAAGTTTATCTTAGTCTCATCCTAGAAAAACAATAAACTTTTTCCAAAATTCCAGGCACTCATATTGATATTTCTTGCAAAATTAGAACTTCTTTCTGCTTTCTTCTGATATGTATGTTTTGTATCTGGCTACACATCTGAATCCCAATTTTTTTTGTTCACATCTGCACCTCTGTAACATTAACTTGCATATCCTAGGCAAGTGAAGTAGCCAAACCTTTAGCACTAATTCTTTGAGTTTTGTTCACAGAATGAAGAATGTAGATTTCATTCCGGGCAGTTAGTTTCGTTAGTTGCCCAAATCGAATTCCCAGTAATTATTCTGTTTTATGTTCCTTTATGATGTATCCAACAGTAGAGCATGGCTTTCCAACAAGCTATGTCTCAGTACCTTTTATCATCCGCATGTAATTTGAAATTAAAGTAAGCAGTTCCAATGTTGTTCTTTATGCCTGACACGGTGTGGATTGCTTCAATACACCACGCAGAGTGCTCTTGTACACAAAAGGATTCCTAGAACATTTATTTCGAGAGTAATATGGGGTTGTCCAAATACATTTTTTGTGATGAATTTACGTAGTTATCACTTTCGCTGACTGTTACCTTGCAGGTGTATCGAGTACTAGTTATTTCTATACCATTCTATCTAAGGTATTTAAATTATCATAAACAGGCAAGAGATTTCGAAATGAACCACGTTTTGCATAATATGCTTTAGTGAATTCTTTTAACGTTATACAAACATTGTTAAATTCTGTAGTAGGTAGGGAAGCTTTCATAATGACTATATGTATACTATTATATGTGTGTGTGTCTGTTTTTTTATGAATATACAATATTTGGCAAAATCTGAATTGGATTTGTACCATATGTGGCTTCTTAGACCCTCACTTGGAAAAAATTCAGAATGGGCCCCCACAAACTTACAGAGAAATCGGCGCCCTTGCTCACAGGCACCTGTTTATGTACATTTTTTTTTCGTATGGGATTGAAATGTTCACAATTTTCATATTAGTGAAACAGAATCTAAATTGAGAAGACCGTGCAACATTTTCTAATGGTGACTTATCAGTTACGTGTCCAAAATGTTTTACAGTCATGAATGTGAAATTAGTTCCCGTTGTTCAGTTCACTGGAAATTAGTGTCATCAATGGCTATTAGACAATATGAAGACGTAAAGACAGAGACTGTATGAAGGTGTCAGACTTCGAAGACTTAATAATTCAGGTAAATATAAACAGGCAAGTCATAGTACTTCCATCAAACGATGTGTTGGATGTTGAAGACTATTAGTCCTGTTGCTGACTATAGTAGTATGCAAGTCGACGTACGGAGGAAGTTGCTGCTGTTCTGGTATCTGTACTCCATTAATAACTAAAATTACTTGGGTGTTTTCTCTTTACTTCCCAGGTTTGGGTACAGTTACAATACTATTCCTTTGAAGACTTTTAGTGAAGAGATTGACTTCTATACTGAAAGCCATGCTGCTCTGTACATAATTGGACTAGGCTTATTATTTATCTGAAGAAATATGTTATACAGTGAGTGAAAAACATATTTTGACATATCTATATTTATTTCCAATTACGATCTTTGAATTTAGAGTCGGTGTATAGATATGCGGGATTACAGTTTTCGTTATTATCTGAGTTATTTAAGTAGAGGAGCGTGTGCGAGCGAGATTTATGATGGTCTATTTCTGGACCTAGCTTCTATCCAGAGATGTGGAGAGCGCCCTCTCTGGAGCTCCGTAGTGGCACTATTACACACATACATTGAATTCAAAGAAATAATGTGCAGTTCTCCTATGGGGCGGTAGCTTGGACTGTCACATATGGGGCCCGAACGGCGTCCGAACCCTAACCGTTCCCTATGTGGCTTCACTTGTGATTTGATTCTCGTTAACTATCCTTTTTTCTTTCGCTTGACTTATTAATTTACTTTTAACATACACTAAATACATATTTTCTCAATAATGCAACGTAATTAACAATCAACATTCACACACGTATGCTTCGATATATACAGTGACTCAGTTTCGCAATTGTTAATATCAGCAACACCAAAAGTCCTGGTAAAGCAGCGATCTGGTAACATCTGAATGCTTGAATCCTCATAATCACATACTGCTGCAAAGGGAGCTGACGACCAGGGTGTGATCCACAATAGGAATGCCTCTCCGTAACGTACGCCGGAGATTATACTCCTGACGGTGCTTTTCCTCCTCGTTGCGCTTTGTCTGCCGTTGATAACGCCTGTTTGGCCTAGAATCATCTGGGGCTTCCCTCTGCTCTGTAGGCGTGGATTTTACTGAACTGCCGTCTTCTCCTATGCGACGACTCTTAGCACGTCATGGCCATCCCTTGCTGCGTTTTCGCCTCCTCATACATCTCTCCAACGGCTCTATCTTTTCATCCGAATATTCTTTTCTTCCAGCTGACGAGGGATGATCTGGGCCATCGACTGCACCCAATCGAGGTCGCCCCGTGTCTGGCTGAGCTCTTCCGGTCAGAGGTGATATCTAGGGTAAACTTGGGCTCTGCTTATAATCATGCTTCCACTGGTCACCCATCTTGTAATGGATCCTGGCCTCTAAAATCTGCAAAATGCGTGAGCACTCCCTGGGTGCCTTTTCTCGTAAAACCCTCGGGACACCGCTTGGTACTGTCTGCATGCAGCCGACGATATCGATCACTGATCAGGGTCTTCAAATGTGTTTTCTGGAACTGCGCTATGGTTCCTCGTCCTTGTACCTGTAAACTGAGCCATTATCTGACTTTGTCCTGCGATAAGTATGGTAAATTATCGATCGCTGCTCACACCCATACACTCTTATTAATACTTCTTAGGTTACTATAATATATGGTAGAGGGGTCTCCGGTTACTCCACCGCAGGCTATATATCCCGGTTCTTCCTATTGGTACTTAATATGTGATATATATCCCGATTCTTAATATGTGATCATGTTCCACTATACGTAAATCTGATGGATGAGTATCTATGCGCTCCTGGCGATCACAGTCGGATCTCGTGCGTCTCAGTAATTCTGTCCGGCGATCTTGACCCCGGATTTTTCCGCCGACGTCTCGAATTGTGGTGACCAGGTTGTCTTCTGCAAGGCCTACACGATTCGGTTCTGATGCTTCTATCTGAGTGGTCGTGGCTGATATTTTTCAACTGATTGACTTCCATTGGTTTATTGTTCCGTTCTTCCTCCTGATATTTATTGAAATCGTTATCAGAAAACTGCGTGAAGGACTTCAATTCCGATAGCCGAATTAGGGTTCCTAGTTTCTCAGTTAGCTTCTGCATTCTTCTGAAATTTTGTGACTCGTCATCTGACGAATAACATCGCTTGGCTCGGGTGTTCAATCCACTTTCTTCCATCTTCCCGTTTTTCAGAACTAGGTACTGTTGGCAAGTAACTACCTTCCTACGAGTGTTTATTACCTCCTTCCTCGGCGATCACTTCTTTTTTGACATTCAACGCTTCTCCTGGTGGTTCCTTCATACATCCAATACCCTCCAGCTTCTCCAATTGCTTACTCACTTCAAGCCTCGTTACGTGCTCCTGCACGGAGGAAATGCTTGTGACCGCAGCGCGTAGCGTCTCATTTATGCGTTGGTTGACGCCTAACTGTGTTAGCTGCATATTCTCCACAGGTGACGCTCTTGCCGCGACTTCTTCCATAGCTTGCCGTATTTGAATGGAACAGGTAGCCGCCGCTTCTGCTTGTGCTTTCTTCAGTTTGTTATTAATGGTCGCAGCCAACTTTTCCTGGTTTTGTCGACATATTGCTGCGATGCTCCCCATTTCTTTGTCTACGTCTAGCCACCGTGACTGAGAGTCTGCCATGGACTGTGTTAATAATTGCTCTATCTGCTGGAAATGCTGTTCCTGTTTCATCTGAGCCTCATGTTGTTACCTTATCATCTCCGCTAGTAGTCTTGGTACGTCTTCTAATGAATAGTTTCCCGACGTAGCTTCTTCCCTTGCTGCGCGTGTGGTCATTGTTTGATGGGTGAATTATATGTTCCATCGCGTGAAACTCCTGCAATACGTGTTCGTACCATTTCTGATTCCCTTTCTTCTTCTGCTCTGATTGAATCAAAGGTTGCTGTGGTCCCCACCTTCTTTCTTCTATCCATAATTAAAATGCAATATTCTTCACGGACCACCAGCAACTGGTTATATAAACATTACGCTCCGAAATTCAGAAGCCTATTCGTTGGAATTTGCAGAGGCAAGGTTGTCACTTCATTAAGGAAAAATACATTAGATATATATGGAGACGGTGCTGCTATCCAGCGTTAGAATTTGCCGCTTTACATTAATCTTAAACATTTTTTGTATCGAAAGCAGGAGAATAAATCACTAAGCATGGATTCAAGTGACCTTTAACTGTCATATAAAACACGAATCAGACGTAAAAACTTCCTTGCTTTTTTCCTCACAAGGTGTAATTTTATGACGTCGCTACCGAAAAACCTGGAAGGTTGGGACAAAACATCCAAGTGAATCATATTATTAGTGAACCCTGGACAACAGAATAGCAATAACTTCCTCCGTACGCCAACTTGCATACAACCCTATAGTTGGCTCCCGGACTATAGCTATAGAAAGAAAATATTTTTCAAAGTATTCATAATTTATGTACACGATTTCTTGTTGAAGAACAAACATTTGTTATGTGAAGTTTGTTATGCATGAGATATTAATCATGGACAACTAACACTATGAAAAGCGTAGTGTCATAGTGACCAATTGACACTATGGTAACCGTCGGCTGCTTCTTTTGCCTGGATATTTCAAAACTAATGCACAGAAACAATTATTTATACTTCCGGAATTACAGGACCAACAATCAAATTGTTGGTGAGATGCTGCAGAATCTGTTAGAGGTATTTGAAATTCCACGACAGAGAGCGAAGGGGGATTTGCTCTTACGATTTTATACTTTAGTAGTGTTAGAAATATACTAAGTGTTAAAGCATTGTCCAGCGTGTTTTAGATTGACGTCGATGATCCACCGTTAAAGAACCTTTTAAGAGTTGCCTCCTGGACATTTTTCATCTACTTCGGTGTAGGACGTTTGGGTGTACAAATCTTTACGTGTAAAAACATTTTGGTGCAACATTTTTTTATCTTTACGCTGAAAAGTCATATCTTACAAAAGTTACCGCTGCTCACAAATGCCTTGAAATATTTTGTTCAGGAATTGTAACGTTTACATGTGTTTGATCATAATGTATATCGTCCTAATAAAAAGATTTAAAGAAAATAAAAAAGAATAATAATTCATGTCATGAAATGCATGATTATTGATTATTAATTACCATGACTGGAGTACGTCCTGACCAAATGATTGCCAGTAGAAAGGAAGAACACAAGAAAAATACGCTGATGTTGCAATAAATAAATAAAAATGAGGAAAGTTTCATGAGACCCAAAGATATGCAGTATGTGCGGTGTTGACTTTATACATATAACACAAGAAACATATAAATGAAGTGTAAGTATTTTGTCGAATAAATACATTCTGTATTTTTGAATTTTCATTGTTTTCCATAGATATTATGAATGAAATTATTTTACAATTAATTTATATCTTCTTCAATACCACAAAAGCCGTGATGTTCTTTAAGGTGCATTGGAGAATTCATAACCTCTATGCTTACTTAACCTCGTGGCAAGTAAGAGCAAGAAAGTACGGAAATTGCACCCATTTTTCATTGCAGTTTTGTTGCAAGGACATTTCATATGCATTCTGCATAGTTACAAATAGAGCGCTAGACACAAAAATAATATTCCTTCAATTATACGAAGTTCGTAAGAGTGACCAAGTATAGTCGTTCTACAAGAGAAAGTACAACATAATATATTTTTAGAATATATATATATATATATATATATATATATATATGAGCTCTTGCGTAGCCTAGTGGGTAGCGCGCTTGCGAGCGGTCCCGGGTTCGATTCCCGGTGGGGCCCCAAAAATTTCGGTGTTGACCGAGCATCGTGAGGACAATGGGGAGCTGCTGTGAATAGAAGACAGTGGCGATCACAGTGAGAGCTTCGGCTCTCCTCTCCCAACCCGTCTGGTCAGCGTGGGAGCAGTAGACCAACTCCTCACTTCGGGAAGAGGCCTCATATACTAGTGGATTGAATATGGCTGTGATTTATATATATATATATATATATATATATATATATATATATATATGGAAATTAAAAGTAAGAATAGAAAAGGCTTTGTAAATTAAATACCTGGCAAGGCTTTAACTAATTTTACTGAAGAAACAAACTCAGAATAATGAGACAGTTTAGGTATTTTCTACTATTATCTTCTTAGGGAAAATATTTTTTTAATAACATTATTTCAACAAATTATCTCAGAGAAAGCTTCGATTTGTTTCCAGACACATTTATTTTAGCTAGAATTCCCTTTTTTTTGGGGGGGGAGGGAATATCAGTGTCATATTCCATGATAAAACTTAGGAATATGACTGGATAAAATGATAAATTTATACTTTTGAAAAAATTCACTTAGCGGGAAAATATCGAATCTGCGCTCCCTCACAAAAATCTTGGATCCGCCACTGATTCTCGTATTTCTAGTCCGATTTTGCTGACTTTGAACACAACAACAACATATTTTTTGTTTGTGCCTATAATTGATTGATCTCCAAGTTTTATTTAGAAGTAACGCATAATAAGTACATTTTTACAAAATTCGTAATATCGTCCTTTTGTTGATGAAGGACGAACTAAATTACATATATAGCAGAGTGCATTATAATCAATGTGAAATATAATTGATTCCATTTTCATAATATAATTGATTCAATGTGAAAGTTTAATAATTATTTACTAGAAAATTGTTTGACAAGCAGAGGTAACAATTAACGCTTATGATCTCAGAAATTTAGTATTAAACATTCAACCTTACACTGCACGGTGGTGGATTCAGGATTTGTCGGGAGGGAAAGGCAGGTGGAATAGACCAAAGATAGTTTCGTTATTTTCCCGCTAAGTGAATATTTTAAGAATAAATTATCATATTCATAATTTTCGATGTTTTTTCTGAGATAAATTGTTGAAATTGTGCTATAAAAAATAAAGTATTTTTCCTTGAGAAGGGGCCGCGCCCTCCCCGTACTCCTTCTCTGTATCCGCCACTGACACTGCTTGACAATATAAAGAGGGTAATTTGTGAGAAAGTCTTACATAATAGAGTAAAACTAATATTATAATTCAATCAGTGAGTCTTAAAGGAATGAAAATTATACATTTCTTTTTCAGACAAGCATTATGTACGGTTTGATGTAACAGATTTGGCTACTTTCCTCTATTTCAAGTACACAATATTTTCTTGAAAGAGTCACAAGAAACATAATCTTGAGAATCGATTACCTTTCACTAAACATAAGCTTTTGTAATTGTCTCTTTCCGTTCAATAGTGCGAGAGAAGCGAGTAAGAAAAATTAAGAACATGTTCAGCCATCTGTTCTTTATTTGAAAAACTTTTATGTTTTGTAGCATAACTTCGTGGCAACGAATTGAAATTTTATCACGGAATTAGTGCTAAACATTCTTCCTCTGTAAGACACAGAGGAAATAAACATTCTTCCTCTGTAAGACACAAAAAAGGTCAAATAAAGAATCACAACAAAAGTTGTACAGAAATAAGTTTTTTTTTTTTATCTTAAAATAATTGCAAGTGTGTTTATATGAATAAATTATTTTAAAACATTTTCTTCTATGATTTAAGCCTATAATGTTTTGGTATTCCTTTTTTACTTTCAGGATGTAGTTGCTGCAACGACAATCGTCAATAAATCGATGTGTTCGTTTCGGAGTTCACCCATCATATTGTTGTGACATGAATTAAACATGGCGAGATATCTTTTGGTGTACTTTGCTCTTATCTCTCAAATCTTCGTTTTAACTACAGCGCTTCCAGAATTTATACAAATAGGTAAGTGCCTTTGGTCTGTTTAATATATTTTTTGTGCATTTATTGTTCAAAATAACAAATTAGACTTCCACTCCTTAATATGTTTCACTTTTTGGTCTTCTCCAGATCAAGATTTCGAACGCTTTCAAACTTTCTTCTTCTTTCCGTCCTAGAATTTGCTGTTTCTACTTTATTTAGAACGTTACTCCATAGATGGTGCTAAATTAACTAAATATGTTTATTGACGATATATGGTATTCTAAACCTGCGATATTCTAGCATATTACAGTTTGAGACAGATAATTTCATTTATTCTAATAAGGTTTTGAGTCTGACACTTGACTGTAATCGTCTCCCATAATACTTGATATTATTCCTAACCCTATATTAAATTATGAACAATGGGTCTTTTTTATTCAGCCAAATTTCAAAGCGTTGAAATGCCATCAATCGGTCGTTTTCTATTTGTACTGTTATCACTTCGCAATCAAGTTCTAATTTTGTGAAAACCATGAAATAATATGAAGAAGATTTTTGTTTTAGAGACGAAAATAGACACCGATAATATTGTTTGTAAATGTAAATTTAACTAGAACGCATTCATCGTTGGTGATGTCTACAAAAATTGAGCTGAGCGAGTTGAAGTTTATAGTGAGAAACATATTATTTTGCGGAAGTAATAATCTCGTCGCAGACACAAATTAATTTTAATGAGAGTATCTTATATCCAAGTAAACGGAATAGAAGTAAGGTGGGCGAAGGAAAACGATAATCATTATAGATTACTGGTGTTGAAATATATTTTCGGGGCATGGGACAGGGGCGTTTTTCCTCCCAAGATGCCTTACGTTTCATTAAACAGAATGCGAAATATTGACATTTAATTATTTCCCAAGATGGCGTAATGTACTTTGTGATGTTATATTCTTCCATTCAAATTGTAGTTTCTTTTTACTGATGCAATTATGAGCAAGACATCGTTTATTTAATATTGATGCGACCATTAGATTCTGAAATATTCAAATGTAAATATTTTTTCAAAATGGCGGCCAGAAAGTATGTGACGTCACATGTTTTCCTTATTCACGTAGATCTATAAGATTCCCGGTGCCATTCTCAGCTATTCTTTCTTATTCCATCTCGATAAGATTACTACAATGTAAGATATTTAAATTAAATTATCTCGCAAGATGGCGACTTGTAATTTGTGACGTCATATACTGTTTCTATTCTCATTAAGTTTTCTACTTTCGGATGCAATCTTGAGTAAGGTATCGTTTATTGCATCTTCATACATCAATTACAACGTGAGATATTAAAATATCAATATTTCACAAAATGGCCGCCGTACCAAAGTGATGTCACATATTTTTGCTATTGCCTCTAAACATCTTACCTTTGGTTATAGACACAATGTGGCAGCGGGCCTGCGGCCCCTAAATGCCTTACCTTTGATTATGGATGCATAATTATGGGAAGTTTCCTGCAATCAGTTCATTGATTCCAACGTTATGGTGTATTTAATAATTATGTCTCGTTACCATGGAAACGGAGAATATATTGATATTATTCATGTTGTTCAAGTCTGAAAAGTTGAGTTCTATACAATCATGCCAAGTTTCAAACAAATTAACCTAAACGTTCTCACGTGAAGCGCAAATGTAAGTTTTAGTAATTGAGCCTCGCTTCCATGGAAACGGTAATAATGTGAAAGTTGTGGTGTGGTTAAAACATGGAGAATGGTCCACTCTATTAGAATACCGAGTTTGGATGTAATAGGTCCAGCCGTTTTTTTTTTTTTTGCAATTCGTGAAAATTCCTTTTTCTTTGAGCAGGGTTACCATGGAAATCATACAAATTTTCGTTAACTGCTTGTTCTTTAAACCCTCTCCTCCACAGCCACTATCACTGTACAAAAATTGGTGATCATCGTTCCAGAAACTTCGGAGGAGACAGATTTTTTTAAAGTACAGTATGAAAGCACAAAAGCCGAGCGAGCGATAGCGAGCGACGATCAAAAATTTCAAAACAGAACAAAATCCGTAATCGGTAGTTCCATTGGAGATAGGATTAGAAAGTAAGACCCTGAATACGAAGAGTGAGTTACTCGTTTAAGCAGGTAAAAATTCAATTAGTAGGAGAAACTGATCTTGAACATGGATAGAAAGATAAAGAAAAATCAATGTTAATAATTTATGTATTAACAAACTTAAACGCGATAGTAATATAAATCCGTACTACGTACTCCAAAATCTCCCGCATGATCTGCAAGTAACAAGTTGACAGTCATTTTAGAGTTTTCATTAAAAATTTTATGTCTTATAGTAAATTACAATATCCACAACCAACGATACTATTTTAACAACCTCAATACACAGGATTATTCAAAATAAATGTACGGGCTTTAACAACTTGTCATGCACAAATCACTTAAGATAAAATTACATATATTCTTTTTTTATTTAATAGAAAAAGCACTCTAAGATTTTGTGACATACCTTACAGGTACTCTGTATGACCACCCACTGCGATTCTACAAACACCAACGCGATAATCGACTTCGTTTGTCTACCCTGCTCCACTTTCTCTTCTGTCACAGACGCAACCTACCAGGAATTTTCCTTGTACACACGCTTTGTCTCGTAAAATTATGTATATTTCCTTAGAATGGAGTTGTCATATGATGGTTGTTCCCCGAATTAGGTGGGGAATTACCGCTGGACAATTGTAAATAACAATCGCCGGTCCTAGGGCGGTTCGAAAAAAATATCAAAATTTCACATTTCTGATGATAGCACTGACCCCAGACTATATAGGCGGCCAAAACTTGCAGAATTGTAATCTACGCTTCAACACCTTTCAAACGACGTATCACACGTCAAAATCGGTGAAGGTGTTCAAAAGTTATAACTTTTTTTTAGCCGGATCACAGAATTTTCAAAAATGATCAAAAAATGTGTCTATCTGTCTTTTTGCTTTGGTCCCAAATAGTTGGTACCAAGGGGTTTGGGAGGTCAATTGCGAGCTCCGTTGGGGTAAAAATGCTTTTTTTTTTCATAACAGTTACCGCTTTTGAGATACGGAGGCTACCATTGTCCAAAATCAACCTTTTGTAATAAGACTATGCACGTTTTTAATAGGTAGTCTTACAAAATAAGTGATATCAGTACAAAAAAATTTCGGGATAAAGGGAAGAGTGACGCAAGAATTCCACTCACAAAAGAAGTGATATCCATTTTGCGAGTGACTTTCTTTGTGTCACTATGGCGGAATGGAGGATACTAATTCTCTTAACTTTATTACATAGTAAATATTTCCGCCATAGTGACATTCGGGACGGGCCTAAGCCATAGTGCTGTTACCGCCGATAACATTCATTTTATCTTACCATAGTGTCACAAAGAAAGTCACTCGCAAAATGGATATCACTTCTTTTGCAGAGTAGAATGAGTAGAATTCTTGCGTCACTCTTCCCTTTGCCTCGAAGGGGTTCTTGTATTGATTCTAATTACAAACGCTTTATCAAGGCTCAATCCAACCAGGTTTTTCCCAAGGAGAGTATGCATCCTTGGGTTTTCCCACCATTTTCGTTTTACGTGAATTACTTATTTGGTTACAGGTAAAGGGAAAATAACTTTCGCGGACTAAAGTTTGTTTCGTAGTTCAATAATGAATACAATTAGCCTTGAAGAAGTGATAATAGTAACTTTAGAATTGTGTCCGGACACTTTCCGGACATCGTTCTTCCTGAAAATTATTTATATACAATTTTAAACTACTCGTTGGGTTTCTTGAAGGTTAATGGTACTTTGCTATTGAAGTTCGAAACAAACTTTAGTACGCGAAAAATAGTTTCTGTTTACTTGCACTCGAATTTGAATAATGGACGTAAAACGAAAAAGGTGGGAAAACCTGGTTTGATTCAGCCTTAATATAGATGAGTGTGCTATTAATTCTTTTAAGCGAAGTGGATTCCTGGTTCGATTCGGGACGTGACATGCGGACTTTTTGGTGGACAAACATCGTCGTATGAGTGGCTTGTCTCAGGGCTTTCCCCCTTTCCTACCACTTTCGTCATTCCACCAATTATTACATCATCATCCTCCCGGTCTGAGCCCAAACTTGCCTAAAGGTCTTAAATAATAATTCAAATTTTAAGTTATGAAATATTACCTCGCCGAGTTTATAGTAAATCGTGTCAAAGAAATAGAGAGTTTCGAAGCGGAGTTTAAATACCACCAAATTCTTATTCTGTAAGTAAAAATTTCTAATTAAAATTTAGAGGAAGTCCTTGAGGGAAGGATTTTAAAACACCATTAAATTTGCAACACCCAACAATTACGCATCCGATTGGCCTGATATTTGCAGAATATATACACCCTAGACGGACATTGATATGATTATCAGTGCAGAGTAGCAGCGCATGGAGGATGGTCCGATCACCCCCACTAGTAACAGTAAACTTGGGAAAGACAGAGTTGAAGTTATAGCACGGTCCATAACAAGAAAACTTTCCCTTAATCCCATGTTCACGTCTAAACTACAACCATCTGGTGAGAACCGTGTGCAGTATTCTGTGGTTTTCTATCCAAACGTTGCCACTTCTTTTTTAATCTTATCTTCCCTTTTCTATTTCCTCTTCCTTCCATTCTCTCGCTGGTGTCGCTCAGAGGGAAAAGATGTGACCACCGTTGGCTTAATTACCATTTGCTTTGAGAAAGTGGCAACACTGAAGAAAATTCCTTGCCGAAATCTTTCTGGCGGTGGGGGTCACGGTTTGGTTAACCTCAAGTGATAGGAGAGCTAGGCCCTCTAGTGCCTGGGAGGAAAGCTTTAAGAAAAGATACCGTCTATACATAGTGGAAGTCAATTCGCTAGACGTTAATGTGCACAGACGGTTTCTATTCCGTGTCATCGAATGCATCAACCACAACAGTTTCCAGATTTTGAATGTGGTAAAATTGTGGGATATTAAAGAAGTGAATTGTAGCGATAGCAATGTAACTATGAATTCGGCGGACCAAAGAAGGAAGAACTGATAAACGCGATGGGTCCGAACGCCCCCGCTAGACAATCGACCGAGAGGATAAACATCTTTGTGTATGAATACAGCCACATCAGAAAGACTAGAGCAACATTTCAGGGGGGTTCACAGCGACTAGACTCTGCGCATACAGTTCGACGTTATCTGCAGGTGCAAGACATCCATTGTTTTCGCTCCTTTGACTGCACACCACGCGGCTGAATAACGCTGCGTATGAAGAGAGGAATGACATGATTTTATTTCCCCTCCTTGAACTCTGCTTTTGTTTGCAGCACCATGATGTTCTCATCAGCGTCTGACAATACCGTAATGACAGACTGAGCGAGTCGTGCATTATGCATTGCCATACCGATCCGGCACAGAGCGTTATGGTATACCTGCGATTCAGCTGCTGGTCGTACCTAGTATGCATTGTGCATCACAGAGCAGATTCGAATATTCTTCGAGGAAACAGAAATTAAGTAGACTAAGGATCAGTTCTACGATCAACAGTTAAACTTCTTCTAGTCAGCGCTAAGTTGAAGCCAAGTCTGATTTTGGCCAATGAGAGTACGCAAAATGAGAGTTGGTCTCAACTTAGTGCTGTAGCGGTCGATTGTAGAACTGACCTTAAACATTTTAACAAATTATAATAAACTCAGCGATTCCTGACGCTTTTACCTCATTCCTGAATTTTCATCACCCAATGAAAGTTATAGGTGTGCGCTACAACCTCAATTCTGTCAGTAGCATCAGTTTCTTTCCCTTTGAGTTAGTGAGACCATCGTGTGCTGCGTATACATTGTTGCCATATTTCATCATCCTTAATGTGCATCTTTGTTTGTTGTTGTTGCTTGTTCGAGTTTGAACAACAAGTGGTTTTTGAGTTAGGAAAAAAAAGCAGGTTTTGAAGTATATTAAAACTATTTCTGTTCTCTGCTATCGTAGACATGCGCTCGCGCAGGACACTAATCTTCATATCTTGTAGGTGTAAGCGTTAGTTTGGCAACGTTGGAGTGGAGAGGCGTCCGATTCCTCACGGAGTCATCCGAATCAGATCATGTGAAACTACATGCTAGTCATCCTGCGTTATGATTCGTTGAAAGTTCAAACTTCACGACTCATTGATTCCATTATAGTATTCTTTTCTTGAATTATACAAAAAAAAAAAAAAAGTTTGAAAATGAAACTTTGTAACTAACTTTTATTTCTCTCATTCAGTTGATGAGTAAGTTCCTGTTCCGTTGGGTAACGGTTCTCTTCTTGCAACCCAAGTCGTCATGCCAATCAGAGCTTCTAATTTCGTTACGCAGTGCTCTAACTTCTTTATCTTCTCGCGGGAAATAACTGGCATTTCTACTACGGGCAGAGAGAAAGAGAGAGAGGGGGGGGGGGAGAGGGAGAGAGAGAGAGAGAGAGAGAGGGGCGCGCGAGTTAAACTGAAATTATTAGAAATTTTCCCTCCTTTCAGCCTTCTGGCGAAGGAGCTTATCTAAAGGGTGAAACTCAACAACAGAACTGACTTCAAGACAAAAAGACATTAACAATGTTGTTCTTCCTCTGGTATTTTCACCTCTAGAAGTTTCTGTAGAACTATTAACAATATTAATAAACACTAACTTTAGATTTCGTATGATCCACACTATAAAGAACAATGCTTTTACGAGATGCATGCGCAAAGTCCTTTTATCACATAGTTTTTAATTTTCGAATAAGATCTTACTGTGTCATTTCAATGTACTCCCCATCCAGTTCTATGAATTGTTGCCAGTTTTCTACTCAGCTATCGATGGAATCTGGGAAGTTCTTTTCAGGCGTTTGTTCTAGAGAATAGAAAATGGGATTTCTCAGGGCACTTCTGGATGCTTATGCTGAAGGTCTTCTTTTTACCGAGTTGGTAAGAAATCCAACGTGAACTGACCAGGATGATTTCAACTGCTCTTTTAAAATTCTTTCACCAGTACCCTTAGACTTAAGAGAATCCTCCTGTATGTTTACAGATAGCCTTAACAGTTCGCCTGTCCTCCATGGCTAGGCATATTCTCTGCACATTTATCTTGATTTAGTATTGTTAAATGCAGGGAAATTTCCCTCTGCGCAGGGAATTTTCCCTCTGCACATTAAATTTTCCCTCTGCGAAGGGAAATTTATTCCCAAATTTGGCAGGAAACGGAAAATTTTCAAACTTTTTCTTCCTTTCGTCCATCCTCCGTTCTTTCTTTCTCTTTTCCTTTCTTCGTTTTCTCTTATACACACTTATATTGAACTTATTACATATGTGGAATAAATTTTATTGTTATATTTACGTCAGTAAAGTCATAATTTTAATGAAAATAATTAGCAATATTTAAAAATTGAAAATAAATATTCTCCAAAGGGAACAGTTTCTCCACTGATGTTTCCTAGCACTTTTCTTGCTTCCTCTACAAGATATTTCTATGATAAAGTTCGTAGTTTCTTTTAAAAACACCCTGTATTTTTGAGTATTCTGTGTAACGATCTTTGCTTTGTAAAATTACTCAATGTATAAGTTTCGCAAGAAGCGTAGCACTGAGTATGTTCTCTTAGATCTAAAGGGTTCTTATTTCCTGTAAATGGAACGAATGTAAGTTGCGGGAGTGAAAAGGGTTTTCTATTTAATGGGTGCCATTTCCTCACTGGAGAGATAGAATCAGAAGGAACACTCACAACACGTTTGTTAGAAACATCAGAGAACCAAGAAAAACATCTTCTCTTACAGTCCGTCGTTAAAGAGAAACATTTTCTAAAAGCATTCCTATTATCATCACATACAAACACGACATAAAATTTGCTGGAAATCGTCAACAAGGGAACATTTGAGATCTGACGGTCCTAAACAAGGTCGTAGTTTAAAGCGTTTCTTAAACAACTATGATATGGGATGATCAATTCATTTCATATTGCCTTGACTCCAGAGGCGTCATTTAGGGTATACAGGGGCAATCCTCCCCCCCTCTGAGTTTGAGAATATAAACGAACTATATCGTAAAAAAATATCTTTAAGAGGACAAATTAAACCAACATAAAAAAACAGATTGAAAATGAAATAAAAATACTTTGTTGTTCTTCAATTTCGATTTTTTTTGTAGGAATTCGTAACCAAATTTAGAATTAAAACAACTATTTGTAAGGGACTATGCAATGTAGGTTAGTGATTTTTAATTACCTGTTATAGTAATTAATTTGGCGCCGACCTCATATATATATATATATATATATATATATATATATATACTGTATATATAAACCGAAAATGAGAAAGATATTTTAAGAAGTGTTTTTATTTTCACTTGTAGTGCGTTTTTAAGTCGGGCGTTTATTTTCATTTTCTGTAAAGCAGTTTATATCTATATACTCTTTTCTTTTCATATCAGTACGGCTCGATAATAATTTTACATTATGTCTGCATGAAGTTACAATTGGAGCGGCGAGAAATCCTGTGCAGCGCCTATTCAACATTGACTAGATTTATATCATAACAGGGATTCTCAAAGAGCGTGTACTGTCACACTATAGTATGCAGTAAAATTGCTTGCCTGCCCCGTGCCGCGCCGCGAGAACACAAATATTTTGATTAAAATGGTAAAAGATAGTGAAATAGAAATAAACTATCTTTAAGAATGTTATTTATTAATACAAGAGGAACAGTACATTGCAAGTAACAAATTTGAATTGTTAAGATTATTGAGTCGTAAATATTTCATTTTTTAAATTAAATATCGGCTTGTTTTTTTTATTTTATAACTTAGTCTGGCATGAGACATGGAGCCCGGACTTCCTGGAACCATCACAGTTCGTATTCCAGTTTAAGTTCTCAGTTTTATGGCATTACCGTGTATAAATACAAATTTTGCATCCATTTTAGTGATGCCAATTGCTGTATAAGCTTTCATTCATTGCGGTTTTTAGTTTATTTCTTGTTAGTGGTTCTTGGTTCAGACTTCAGAGTCCTGCTGGTGGGAAGTCATAATTCTGGGGCCTATACTTGATGTTGGTTTGTTTTCTGGTTGGTTAGTGCCTACACGTCTCTTGTGCTCGACAGCACCAATGTGACTGTCTTCTGGTGTTTATTATTGTTAATGGATTATTTTGTCATTATATAAGTATTCGCCGTTGGGGCTTTGTTTGTTAATGAATTGTTAACGTCTAAAGTAAGTCAGTCAACTTTTAAGGACTGGACCTATAGATTTTTGGTAAAATCCGTTCCAAATCATCGTATCATGAACCTCAACAAGGATTGAGCCTGTGACCTTGCATATAGCAGAGGAGCGTGATTACCACTTGGCTAACAACAAGTTCTATTTTTTCTGAAAAGGTGTGGTGTCCTTAAGGGAGGAATCGTTTTTTTTTTTTAAATATTTATAAGTTTTTGTCTTGTCTTTCCTTGAGGGAATTTTGTTTTGTTCAGAGGAAGCCTAGTGCTATTGTCTTTGCTATGGTTTCCCCCAGTGGCGTATTCTGGATTCTATAAGCTTGGACTACCACTACTCAAAGTAATAAATAAGACTTGCAAGGAAGGCATAGCTAGTTCTTAGAAAGTAACTTAATTCCTACACTGTAAAAAACTGTACCTCTGAGTTGGTACTTTACACTTCTTGTTCAGAGGTACAGTTTTTACAGTGACTTGTAACAGCTTTCGTTTAAAGACAAAGTACTGAAAACATGTTACACTGTAGAAGTATTCACAGCTCTAAGTCTGATATTATTCCTTTATCATAAATACATCGTGTAAAGTGAAGCCAAAAATTACACAGAAAAAATTGACACTTCCGTGACCAGGATTCGAACCCGGACCCTCCAATTTCCAGTTAGGTGTGCTATCCATTACATCACCGCAGCGCCTTAACACAGCATATTTGTGATTAATAACATTATTCTTTTATAATGCACAGTTTTGAATTTGAATTTAATTTTTAAGGTCTTTAGGCAACTTTCGCACAGGCCAGATTGATGATAATGGGATGAATTGGTAGAATGAAGACAACGGGAGGAAATGGAAGAATCCCGAAAAAAAAACAGGTACACGGTGTTTGTCCATCACAAAGCCCACATGGAATGAACAGGGATTGAATCGATGACCCCCAACACCACAGGTGGACGGTCTACCATTAAGCCACCATGGCCTACATTGTAATGCATGAAATCGCATAAAGATTTCTCATTTAAAAAATTACCATCTCTAGTGGAGTGTTTCGGTTTGTCTTCAGAGGAGGAGAGCTGGATTATTGAAGTCAAACGAATGTCCTATACACTCAGGTATATTTGCCAAATGAGACCACTCAATGATTTCAAGAGAACATTAATAAATCACATCCTATGAATGTATGATATATTAAGGTCAAATACATTTTTACAAAGTTGTATTTACCTGTGAAAATGAGACGATTATTTGAACATGAACTCAATTCAGTTTTGAATTTGTTAGCACTTTAGGATGAGACTGGAATAAGGTAGGGAAAAGGATGTGGAAGGTAGTTAGCCAGGGCCTAGTTTCTAGGTAGAATCCTGGCATTTGCCTCGTGTCACTGAGGAAAAAAAACTGTAAAAGAATTCGTTTCTCGTTGTTTGTGAACTTCCTAACAAACTGGTCAAGAATGTCTCTTCATATTTATTAAATATGGAAATAACTATTTCCTTCTCTATCAGCGTAACGGCAAAATTACTAAGGCGAATTTGTTCCTGTGTTGTCCGAAGATTTTTAACAGTTTTAATACTCAAAAACTTCGCAATACGACATTACATATTGGATAAGCTGATAATTAAATATAAAATAAATCTCTTTTAAACAAGATTGTTTTCACACTAATTCCGTCATTTGAATAATGAGCTAAAATTACTAGATTGTTTCTTGTTTTTCCTTCCGAACAGTGTTCCAAGTCCTACTTCAAATTGATTAAGTGTGATATTAAGTACGAGAAGAAAATAAAACAGTGCAAATAAAGATATGAAAGAGAAATAATAGATTAGGAAGTAAGGATATGAAGCATGGGGAAAAAATATCTAATGAGGTGATGAAGTACGATAAAGTATGAATCGAGGATATGAAGTGTGATAAAGTAATTACGAAGTATGAAAGGAGGACATGATGTATGAAAAAGAAATAAGGAGGTATGAAGTGAGAATATAAAGTATGAAAATAAAAAAAAGAAATGAAGTTGGTAACGAAGATACGGTGTATGAAAAAGAAACAATGAATTATGAAATTGGGATATGAAGTATGAGAAAGAAACGATCAAGTATTAAAAAGAAATCATGAAGTATGAAGTGAGGAGATAAGGTATGGGAAAGAAATAAAGCTTAGCATAATAAGGACGGAAGAGGTTCTCCCGAAAAAGAGGAAATGTAATGTATGAAGCGATAAAGAAAAGAGTTGAGAAAAAGAAAAACGATTAAATATCTCATCTACAATATTGTGTCGAATAAAGTCGAAATATACCAGAAAAATATATATTTAGATTAGTAAAAATAAAGGGAAAAATAAGCATGATTTGAATAACGATTCTAGTACTGACTTGAAAAGTTAGTTGAGAAGAAATATCAGGCAGCGAAGTCCGGAGAGACAAGGTAAGATAAAATAATTACTGGATATCATAAACTTCTTGTATCATACAGGCCCTTGGCATGCCAACAGACTTAGGTTCAAAGATAATGCAATGTGCTCAGCGCAACGAGACTCCATCACCACTTAATCTTGCTTTTAAGACCAAAGTCTCCCACTTCCTAATTCAAGTAGCTCCCCAGCTGATGTAGTGATGGGGTTAGCACTTAAATTAGAAACCCCCAACGTGGGTAGAGCCTGCGACCGCTCGTACAGAAAGATTACCTACCCGGCTAAGTAAGAAGGTTACTTAAGATTGCAAGAAGAGAAAGAAACTGGTTAAAGAATTTCCTGAAATGGCTATAATTGAAGGTATGCTTGAAGAGAAAGATGAAGATCCGCTGTAATTCACTAGAACTTGCACACTGAATCAAAACAATATTAACAGTAGAATTTACAGTATTAATTTACGGGAGGGGTGCTTCGGTGGATAAGAAGTAACGCTCGCTGTTGTGTTTACAAGGGGTCCCTATAGTGAAACACAAGTGATTCGGAACCCATTTAACTGTAGGTCCCGTCCTTAGGACATCATTTTCATCCAATGGAAGGTAATTGCAAACAACCATGGGTTCACCTTGCCCGCATCACAAGTCTACCTCCCGGAGTAGAAGCACGGACATAACAAAATTAAATGCACAGAGAACTGTACTTAGAGAATTCACTTGCATTCTTAAACGTGTACGCACTTTCTCGTCACCTTTCTTTCCTCGCCGGTAGATGTCTCTGAGATTAGCTGATTTTTCTAAAGATCCTGCTAAAGTGAAATGTGATTGGTTTAGGATTTCCTGTTAGGTGAAATCTGGCACAACGGCCCAATCATAATATTCAATTTTTCATGATATTTAAGAAAATAAGCTATTGAGTTCAGAGACATCTAGCGGCGAGGAAAGAAACTTCTTCGAAGCCAGAAAAAAATGCGTAGATATTTATTAATGTAGGTTACTTGTTTGTATGTCTCTCTGTGTTAATGTTCCCCATTTTTATTTGGGGGCGGAGGGGAGGGAACTGAGACAAGAACGAGAACTAAAATAGGTTGAATAATGTTTACAACGAAATAATGTAAAAACAAGTTAACCAGAGCGCAATCGGGAGACTGTACATTGTCTACCGCCAGACTTCATCATCGATCATCCTATTTTGGTGATCAATGTTCCATTGAAAAAATTGCGGCGAGACCTTTCGAACGACACCTCAACCATTTTTCTATCGCTAGTATTTCCTAAGTTATAGACAGCCCCCTCATCTCCGGAACGCCTCTGCAATGTATAAATGATCTAGACGGGTTTGACTCAACGAGACCTTTCGTACGACACCTCAACCACCTTTCTGGGTCAGCAGTTTTTAGTTTAAAATTGCCTCCTATCTCTAGCACTGCTGCTGCGATCTGGATGAATAATACGGGTTTGAACTCCGTGACCTTCCCGACAACACCTCAACTACTTTTCCAGCCCTAGTATTTCCAAAGCTGAAAGTCTCACCGAAACTCGTGAACCGCCTCTGCAATCTGGGTGAATTCTAAGGTCTCGTCTTGCTGAGACCTTTCCAACAACTGCTCAACCCCTCTAGCCCTAGTGGTTCCAAAGTTACGTATTGTCTCCGTATCTTTGGCACCCCCCCCCCCCCTGAAATGTGTTTGATCTGTGCTGGTTTGAACTCGTTTTGCCGAGACCTGTCCAACGATAATTTAACCACCTTCCTGAGTTAGTAGTTTCCGAGTTAAAAGTTTTCGATGCAAAGAGCGGATGTATAAAACTTTCCAACATATGCTGCTGATGACTGAAAAAATCGAAAATATTTTAGTAACGCCAAATTAAGAATTTGTTTACAATAAGAGTTAAAAGTATGAAAAATATTAATGGTACTAAACAGAATACTGCTTCGCTCCTTGCGTTCTAAGCCAAACATTTCCTATGTTATGAGTTCCCTTTTTGAGGTTTTACTGTAAGCAATCTGAATAAAAATCAGCTCTCAGAAATTCTTCCTTCTAAATTACCCAACACACACGAAAACATACATTTTATCATTTTTTCCCCCTTTCGATTAGCTATATAAAATTTTATATGCCTTCGTCAATTCCAATCGAATTTCCATTCGGTCCACATCCAATAACTATTTTGTGGAGAAGCTTACAGATTTTCTGTCAGATAACGATTACGTTTTTATAGATTAATATCGGAGTCGAGTTCTGTGGCAATACATCCTCGTGTTACAGCGACTCTTCTATCAGCTCTTCATGCGAAATATTTTAACCAATAAGAACTAGTGTTTTATTTGCGTTCCCAAATTTTACAATATATAGTTTACATTTTAAATAATTATATTGTTTCGGCATTTTTTTCTTTTCTTGCTATTTGTCAATCCAGCTCTAGGAAATTGTCATGTTTCTGTAACTGAAATAAATGAAAGAATTAAAAAAAAAATCTTAATTTGGCCAATACAAATAATTTATATACAGGGTGAATCAAATATCTCAACTTATATTTTTCTTTTTAATCTTAAAAAAACAAAAAAAAACAATAGAATATGTCAAATTAGTGTTATTGGATACTGACTGTGTACAATCCTATTTTAAAACCTGCATTTTTTTGTATGCTTCAATTAAGTCAACTTTAGTTTATTTCTATATTTTTCACTTGAGATTACTATTTGAACATAATTTGAATACATTTCAACACAAGCTTCTCAGTTGCAATAACTGTAATTTCGTTCAGGGTTTCTGCCAGGATATTTAGTTTCGGGCAACGTAAAGCAAAAGAACTGTTAAGCAAGCTTCAAATGTAGTTTTGCAGGGTTTCTATTGGTTTTAAACCTTAAAAAAAATTGTTAATGTTGGAAGAGTTCGAGAATTTGGGGAGAGGGGTCATACCAGCTCTTAGGGCTATCTGGCACAATCCCTGAGTTGAGTAGCCTAAGATAAAAATAAAAATAAATGGCGGGATGAAATATAAACCAAACGGGTACTAATGGACTGAGGATAGAGGGCGCTAGAAGTGGAAAAGTATGACTATCTTGAAAAAGAATATAAGATTTTGATAGAGAATTATTCTCTATATTTCAATTTATTTTAATTATGGATACACTGTAAGAAAAGGAGGAAAGAACATTAAATAACATACTGAACAAGATTTTACTTTACGAGTATATTAGCATACAAAATTTCAGATTTCACCCATTGTTTTTTTGGGGGGGGAGGGGTATAGCAAATCAGTTCGAGTGACGTGGATGATGGGATACAGTAATACTAAGGGAGAAGAGAGCTGGTAACGTTGTAAAGCCTTGTGGAGCAAATTCCAACATTAGTTACATTGGATGAACTGGACTGTTGTGGAACTTCTTCGAACGCCAGTCAGTCCTAAAGCAAAACTTTGCAGAGGATTTTTTTTCGGGATACTAAATAAGCAGGAAAGTGACGTCATGTGTTCAACAGCGTACATGGATTGTGCTTCAAATACATCTTCCAAAGCATTTAGTTGCAGCTGACCAGATGGTTTAGGCTGTACAGCGTTGGATTCCTGGCTGTGAGGCCGTGGTTTGATTCCCACCCAGGTGAATATTTTCCTTTTTTTTGTCAAGCGAATGTTTTTCTTGTTACTACATACATTAGGCCTATACATAAAAGGTTCCTTTCACTTGGTTTAGAGTTTTCAACATTTTTCACGGTCATTCATTGGCGAATGAGGGTCAGAGAACGAAGACGGGTTATTGAGCAGGAGATACTTGTATGATTTTTTCCCTTGAAAATACAATTAAATAAGATTTGCTACATTTCCCCCGAAAACGATCAATTAAATATTTGTTATTTTTTCCTCCGAAAGGCTCATTAAATAAAATCAACTATGTTTTTCTCGAAAAGACTAAATTAAATGAGATTTGCTAATTTTTTCTCCTCGAAAAGGCTCACTTAGATAAGATTTTTTTTCGAAAAAAAGGCTGTTAAAAGAATTTTCTATTTATCCTAAAACAGCAGAACTGAATAAGATCTACTATTTTTCTTAAAATAAAAGCTCCATTAAATCAGATTTACTATTTTCGCTGGGAAAGCCTAAGTCAGTATTTTTTTGGAAAAGACTCAATTAAATAAAATTTTGCAATATTTCATCGGAAAGCCGATTTCTAAAGAGGGAAAAAAATGTCTAGTGATGGCGTGGAAGAACAGAAAAGTCTCAAATTTTATTAATTACTCGAGCAGTATTTCAAAGACATTTAAAGTTTAGTTTTAATAATAGAGTATTCATTAACTTGTAAAACAAAGGTGAACAAAACGAATTTTTCTATTACAAACTTTCTTTCCTTTTTTTTCATAACCCAGTGTGAAGTATAGAAGTGTAGTTGTAATGGCCACTTTGTAACGTTGTCATTCTGGTGATTAATATCCTCTACATACAAATCACTCACTCTCTCTCTCTCTCTCTTTCTCCATGGATGTCACTGATAGAAATTGTTACCCTGCTCTGTGTGGGAGGTCATAAAAAGCACTGAGTGTTCAATGATTTGGGTGGCAACCGACGGCGGTTAACAGCTTCAATAAGCTGCAAGATTTATTACACAAGAGAATAATATGAGCTATGATAGCAGGCGATACATGGATAGCCTTCTCCTCCCACCACACACGCCCATGTACTAGATAGCAAGAAATAAAAGAGTAGCAGTGACGATGTCAGAGTGAGCGAGGAGATGTGTGTAGCTGTCTGACTTTAAGTGAAAAATGGTTACCTCCAGGATAATTAATTTTAGTATAAGGCTGAATACTCTTTTATTGTTCTTTGTACTCTTCCTTTAATTAAATTTAGTCGAAGTTAACTTCAAAACTTTTTAAATTAGAGATTTATGTAATTATAATATTGGAACATCTTTGATTACTGATATCTTCTACCCAAATAATAGTTTAACCCTGTAACATGAAAATTTTATTTTTTCCTCCTTTATTCAACAAAAATAAGGAGCAGATGAAAAAAAGAATTATTTGAGTACTTTATTAGGCCACTTTTCGGACAAAAGTTGCTGAAAACTAACAGTGTTGCTGTTAAATGTCTTGAGTTTCTTATTTCACAAGTCGTGTAAGTCCAAATAACATAAACTGTAAATGTATTGTTTTAAAATAAACACTTGTTGTACATTTTTAAATGATTCTACTTCTGACCACTGTTATATACATTCACGTTCCATCATTATTTCAAGATATTTCGTTCATATTTTCATAAAGAGTAAATCAGTAGTTCTTAAACGCTTTTTTTTTGGCTCATGGTTTAGGTTCGCCAGATACACTACGGCCAGTGACTCTGCCAGACGCCCTCTACCCCATGTGAAGAGTGTCACACTCCAAATTCTCCAGCGCACCCCAACTTTAATTTTTTATGGTTTAAACTCTGTCGAAACCGCGCAAAACTCCACTTACACTCTCCCAATTTTGATTTTACACCCCCCTACAAACTGAAAACACTGGCGGAATACCTGATTACGGTACATCTGTAACGTAGGAGGAATAACCGCTCTATCGGTGCATTTTGAATGCCTTAAATAAGAAAGATATAATTCTGTCAGGCTTTATGATATTCGCGACTGCAGTTTCCTGCATCAATAAATACTCAATTTGAATTTCATTTTTAAGGCCTTTGGGTAACTTTGGCTAAGGCCGGATGTATGATGGTAGGATAACTGGTGGAGTGAAGAAAGTGGGAGGGAACGGGAGAACTCCGAAAAAAAAACCACGCACACGATGTTTCTATATTTGTCCACCGCAAAACCTACATGACACGAGCAGGGTTTGGGCTAACGACCAAGCGCCAAAGGGGAGCACTCTAACCATTGATCCACAGCGGCCCCAATAAATGCTTAAACTGGTAAGCCTAATTCTAAGATCGATTACATAATAAAGAATTTTCTAAGAAAAATATATCTAAATCCATAATAAGTGTTATTCAAATACATGATGATCCAAAAGGTGTATTTTAATAGAGGCTTCCATTTTGTCCCCCCCCCCATTTCTTGAAACAAGTGTTATTTATACGTATTCAGAGGTGATAACCAAATAACAGCTTGTATAGATTTGAGTTTAAGTTGTTGTAAATACGTATATTAAAGTTACATATTCAGCAGTAGCGCACTCACCTCTGGTGTTTGGGGTCCTCGGTGCGGACCCCGTTCATGCCACGTGGGCTTTGTGGTGGGCAAACACTGTGTGCGTGGGTTTTCTCGGGGGTTTTCCGCTTCCTCCCACTTTATTCACTCCACCAATTCCCCCAGCGCTATCGATTCGGACTGACCCAATGTTGCCTATTTGTATTAACTAAATTCAGTACTAAGATATATATGATAAGAATCTACAAATCAATTTTAAAAAAAATATTAGTAACAACAAATATTGTCTATTGGAAAACTTTATGATCACCTGATGGAAACAGACTGAATTTAGTTGCAGTAATAATCGTATATAATGCAAATAAGTTTGCAGAATTGGAATAATCCCAAGGCCCATTGGGACGAGAAAAGCAAATAATTTCGCAGGATTGGAAGAATCCCAAAGCCTATTGACTCAGGAAAAGCAAATAATTTTACAGGATTGAAAGAATCCCAAGACCTATTGACTCAGGAAAAGCAAATAATTTCACAGGACTGAAAGAATCCCAAGGCCTATTGACTCAGGAAAAGCAAATAATTTTACAGGATTGAAAGAATCCCAAGACCTATTGACTCAGGAAAACCAAATAATTTCACAGGATTGAAAGAATCCCAAGGCGTATTGACTTACTAAAAGGAAATCATTTCAGAGGATTGGAAGAATCCCAAGAAATAATCTCAGTAGTTTTAGCACAGCCTTTTTATACTTGAGACGTGTATCTTCTTCCCATTGTTTTCCTCTCTTCTCCTCAAAACTCATTTGATTGATTTATTCGTTATGAACTTTCTTATTTTCCGCAATCTCTTAATTATCTCTAAATTGTAGCTTTGAACATTTCTCCCGAATTTTTCATTATTATTTAACATTTGTTCTAAGTAGATAATGTTCCTTCATAATCGTATCTCGAAGGCTTTCAAAGTATAAAAGGATGCTTATGTTTAGTCCTCATCTAGTCATACTACGTGGTAGCATGGTAGGAAAACAGAAGTACATAAATATAGATTGACAATTAAACACAATGTGTTCAATAAGTCATTCAACCCATCGCAAAACTAAATAGTGATATCTACATCATAGAGAACCAAGTGTGTCCCGTGTTCCGGGATATTTCGAGTCCTTTGTTCATTTCACACGTTTGAGTAAATACGGCAAAACATTCAGTTTTGTGTGGCAAGGATTTCTCAGAATACGCTGCGACATGTGTTTCGCAACATAATTCGACGCTTACATCACTGTGAAGCTACGCGTATTGCACATTTTCAATATTTGCTGTCATTTTTCCCAATTCCCCATGGATTGCGTAACTCACTGAACACCCTGTAGATAGACGAGCAATCATACAAGAAGACAGATAGATAGGTGAGTTGATTGAAGAGATGAACAGGAAAAGAAAAAAAGATATAAGAACTTTTATTTCTAAAAAATATTTTTCGGGAAAGTCTATAAATTTCGCTGCTTGTGTCACTATTTCATTTTGTCTGCATTTCTTCTCTCTCACACACACACTCTCCTCCCACTTTTCCTATCTCTCTTCCTTCAGATGACGTGTCATACGAAGTGATTGATTGCGAGCGGGCATACAAAAGGAAAGCGTACTCCTTAGTTCAAACTCATCCCTCCTTTCTGAGAATCTTTCATAGCAAAAGATTCACATCTGCTGTTCGGTTTTCTTTGGAGAAAAAAGATTTTATATATAAAAAAAAATGCACACGTTACTCCTCTCCTTCCAGGATCAGATTTATTTTATATCTTGTAGGTGCACATAGATGTCTCTAAAATAATTTTACTTTCATATCTACATATTAATTCTGTGTGCCATTTATTTGGTAATATATCTTGTAGTTAGTTAATGATTGATTACAGCGTTGCAAATGTATGGTTCAGAAGTCTCAGAGTAATTTTTAAACTTTCTTTATTACTACATACTTAGCCGGCTCCTTGCATATTTTAACTCATTCTTTTTAAATTTTGGGTATTTTCTATCGCAAGTACTTACCTAATTTTTTTTTAGAGTTAAAAAGATCTGGTACCCTAAACTCCCTCGAACGTTAGCGCATTTTGAAAGCATTGCAATATTTTTACAATTTTGTACCTTGTTTTTAATGTTACAATCTTCAAATTTTACCCACATCTAGAGGAGGTATATATCTATGAATGGTATGTTTCACATTTTCGATATATCTAATAATTCAGTTTAGGTTTTTGATTTGAAAAAAAAGTGACAACAGTTAGATTTTCACAGCGAGCGACAGTGTTCTGTTTTCCTCCCTCGCGAAGATTCCTCGCTCAAGTTATATAGATCAGATGACTGATAAGCCAGACCTTAAAACAAGGCTTTTTTTCAGCTACAGAAAGATGGAATGACAAACGAAGTAGCAAAAAGTTGGACAACTCGAGTAGCAAAGCGTGAGTGCTCTTGCTTACTTATCATAAAATCATAATATCTAAGAGCACCACGCTTTTATTTTCCGATTCATTAATTTAATATTTTTTACCTTGTAGTCCATTTTTCTTTGCTTAAAATAGCGTGCTTTTTTTTTTAAAAAAAAAATCATTTTTTAAATTACTTTTTCTTTGTCACAGAAAAGTTTTCAGGTTTTCTGTTATCTCTCTCTATAAAATTGAATGTGACTATGTGTACGTGAACATCACGCCCATGTCACTTTGATTAAAAAATTATCATCTTCAGATATAATCGACCATCTCCATTGAATTTCAATGGCGGTAGTAAATATAATTTAAGCAAAACACGCGGCAAACCTCATTACAGTGTTGTTCGACGGGTTGTCTACCTCCAAGTGACACGAATGGCTATCTTAGGTAACACACCCCTAACAAAGTTGATTGGCGACAGTCCCGATAACTGTTGCCAACATATTTTATTCACCCCGCATAACGAGCAGGTAAATTAGCTAGATTTTAACTAAACGCAACGCTATAAATTTAATGTACAGCTTCGTCTTATGATAATTTTCGCAGTAACAAATGGCGGAGATAGATGTCCCACATGATGCAGTTAGTTTTTGAACATTTCAAATAATTTTACTCTGAAGATTATTACTGTTTTTCTGAAAAATTAATTGTGAATTGAAGTTAGGTACATTTAATATTGCATAATTAGAGATATGCTTTATTACACGTTTGAAATAAACCTTAACGTCCTACTTCTTAACATGAGTATGATCACAAAGTAAATACGTATACAGAGGGATGAAAAGGTTATGATACGTGCAATGTGTTGTTCAAAGAGTTATGTGCTAATTTCAGTAGAGGTCAGTACCATCTTCTGAACTGTAAGTGCTGCCACGTTGTGTAAACTGTGGTAATTACTTGAAAAGAACAAAAGAGATTGGTATTTACTTTGTGGTATCACGGATTCATGGAATTACTACCACTCATTAGTGACTGTCCATTTGATTGATATTAATAAGAAATTTTCTAATATATGCGGCAGATCCTTCAAGGCAGGATAAGCTCTCTACAGTCACCCCGAGTTTGCACCAGTTCCCTTTTCTCTTCCTTTTTGTCTCCAGTATTCTTCGTCTCTTTCCTACTGTCTTCAACCCTTCTTCATTACGATCTTCTGTCTCCAGCTGATCGTTTTTCATTGTTCTTCATGTCCGAATTTCGAATACTTTTATTATTTTTTCAGTCTTTTGTAAAGCCTCCGTTCTGGCTTCATACAACACTATATTCCATAGCTACATAGCAATTACGCTTATGTTAAGCTTGATTTTCAGTTGATTTTCACTTCTGTAGTAACGATTGATTCAAGCTTGAAATTGACTCTACTAAGTTGACTTGATCTTCCAAGTTTGATTAAAGTTGAACGTAGATAGTTATGTTGATTTATTTGGCCATGGGGTCATGGCAGGCCTGTTTCGCGCTTCACGCTTGATATAGTAAACCTTTCTGGTGCCAACTAGTAACATGGCAAGCTTGTGATAAGTTTGAATTAAGCTTACTCAGGTAACGATTTGTTCAAAATAGAAAGTAATCTCACAACTTGACGTCAGAGTCATCTATTATCGTTGCCGGAAACTAAAATGGAACGCGTATAAATTTAAAAAAAAACTAACCTGACTTTTCTAATCTAACCTAACAAATAGTTAGTGAACTTTATAAAATTTGGAAATGCGTGTATGTATTAAAAATGTTATTTTTCTTTTAAAAAAATGAAAATATAACATCACCCCGCTGGGAAGCGAACCCAGGTCACCGGATTGGCGGTCCCATACGGTAACCACAACGCTAAAGCTCCATCTTCTCAGCGGTTGCTTATCAGTGTTCTTTATGAAGCAGTACTTCACGACACGCCCATGATTCAAAACATGTGACCTCATATATTCTACTCTGAATGACTCGTCTCTGCTATCGGGTACGTAGCATTTAATCGTTTCTTCTTGTATTCTTTCTTTTTCATCGGTCCACAGATTCTTGTTTTTAGCCTCTTTCCCTATTTCCGATGCTCACCTTTATTTCTTTTTCACAATTCATACCTTCACTTGTAATAATTCCTAAATAGTTGAAGCTAAAATACCTTTTCTATGTTTTCACTTCTAAAAGTTTGGTGCTTCCTGTATTCATTGTAATTACAATTTCATTCATTTTCTTTACTGTTTCCATCATTCCATCTTTCTTCTAATTTTCGCTTAGATGTTTTATAATATTATTATCTGTTATCATATTTTCTGAACAACAAATATTATATCTTTTGCATTTGTGGTCTGCAGTTCTAAAAGAAAGTTTGAATAATACTACAATTCGAGGTATTCTTTTTGCCAAAGAAAATTAAGTATATTCTCCAGATGTAACGTACAAATTTATAATTTCAGTTATAATATCCAATATCAGGAAAGTTAAGGAAAATATTTCAAGTTTAATCAATTTCCGTGTATGATGTTTCTCATACATTTTCATTATTCGCGAGAAAAGCTTACCACTCTCCCTTCCTCTATTCATAAAAGCACAATATATAATTATTCAATTGAAATTCACCTTGTACAGTACATGCAGTGAACTATAATGCCTTTACATCACAGGATTGATGTACATTTGTGTTTTGATAATAACAGGAAAGAAAATCCAGCTACATTCGTTTGTTCAGGAACTGCAATTAAAAAATTTAATTTGAGCATAACTCTCCAATTATTTCTGGATTACAACCTTCTCTTCGTATGTGCATGACTTTTATTGTGTATGATACTTCAATGTAATTAGTTTCTATGATTTTTCTTGTCGTCTCTGTGTATGTCTCTGCCCTCCTACTATAACAGATGTTGAATATACGTTTGTTCAGTATTTACACTACTAGGGTCTCTACCTCTCTTTTGTCATGCATGGCCACATTGTCGTACATAGTTAGGACACTGTGAAGTGAAATCAGAATTCACCGCATTATAATCTCTCGTTTCGGAGATATAATAGCACTTATGGCTGTGCACACTTCACACTACTTTCATTATATACGCTATCGCTACAGGTGACACACACAACAACGCACAGCTCTACACGCTCATACACAACTGCAATCACGCATGTTGTCATTACGTAGAATACATGTAGCTACACACAGTTGTACACATTACACACAACTTTCTTTACGCACGCTATCGCTATACGTGACATATACAGCTATACGCAGTTGTACACGCCGCTGTCATTACGCCCGTCAGAAACTTCATCCCCATTCTTTTATCGCATTATCTTCCCTGAAGTAGAGTAATTATATTGATCGAAACGTCGGAAAAACTTGTACTTCACAACAGTGGTTAAAATCAATATCTTTTTTTTTTTTCAAAATTACCAAACCTTTTATATCTTAGACATGGATGGATTTATGGGGAGGCATGGGAGGCGTTGTCCCCAGTCACTTCAAAAGAACTTTAAATGTTTTATTCTAAACGATATCTTTTTAAGTAATTGCCCCCCTTCCTCCCAGGATCTCTCTATTAAATTCGCCCATGTTTACCTTTGATATAACCTCTATGTTCTAACGATACCAATAAATGCAATTAAGATTATTATACACACCCTTCAGAATTAGAAATAATTACGTAGGGATTAGAGTTCGCTCGTGCATTGGATGATAATTTTTTGAAATGTTATAAATTTTCATTCTGTTGATATTTCCATAACGTCTAATTACTACTTAAATACTATGAAATAGTCTTTTTAAGTATGATATATAAGGAGTTTGGAATCTGCGATTTATTGTTACACCATGCAGATATACAGAATATTGCTGAAATATCTTTGTAATGTTGTTACGTATATTATAACTGAAAGGTTTGTAAGCATAATGACGGAAGGATGTGGCGTTGGAAGAAAAATGGTTTCATTACAACATCACGGTACACTGTAAAAACTTTACCTTTGAATAGTGACAATTTTTTGAGTGGCAGTGACGAACCTATAGTTGGGTTTAGGGAGGCGGTTCTTTGTCTCCCAGTTCTGGGAGGGAACAGATTAATAGAAAAAAACGATGATAAAATATGAATCCCTGTGCTCGTCACTGCCTCTGAAAAATAGCCAATATAATGTACCCACATTTTTTTTAGAATCAGTGACGGGCGCAGGGATTGATATGTTACCATCTTTTTTCTATTAATCTGTTCCCTCCCAAGAATTGGGAGAGAAAGAACCGCCCCTCTAAACCCAACCCTGGGTTCGCCACTGCCTCTCAAATATTGTGGACACAAAATCGGCATTTTGTACCCACTATTCAAAGGTACAGTTCTTGCAGTGTAGAATAGTGTTACATATTTACTTCGCAATCTGTACATATGTCGTAAGTTATAACATAATAATAGAACTACACACTATATAATTTTGCTCTACGTCCATTATTACATCCGTATAAAGGCACAGACTCACACCGTTAAAATTTTTCCGCTAGTCCTTTGAAAAAGTCAGGCAACTGAGTTGAACGGAGGGAACTAGCGGAAATTTTTTAACACTGCAGCATACTAAAATAAATATAATATCTAAAATTGTACTATTTTCACTTTGGAATTTCGAAAGATTCCCTTCCCCTGAATACTCCCCATGCAGAAAACCATTATGTATTTTACATACACTTTGCCTTGAAGTAGCATCCTGCTGTACGTGTATTACAAACTGTTACATCCGTACCATAGTTATGCTACATACACTTTGTAATGGATTATGGCGTTAATTATGTATTGTTTATTTGAGTAATAGATGACAGCACCATCACGTACTTGTAGCTACATTCAAGTGTTCTAGTAACAGAAACTCTTCATGTTACTGCATTAAATGTGGAATGATAATAATGTGTTTTTATTTCCATATAGCTGAGATTTCATGTTCCATACTCGTTTTCTTCAAAATTATGTAATGAGCATTGATTATCATATGCAACTAGTGTTGTTTCGAAGTTTAATTAAGTTATATCGTGTTCGAAGTTTGTAGTTAAAGTTTTTCGTTTTTTCCCTCTAACTGTAACATACAATTTTCCTAAAGGATTCCCCATTCTGAGTCGTGAACAGAAATAGTCAATCATACAATGTAAATTCAATTGGCGAAAAAGAGATTTTAATTATTAATATTGCAAGGAATGCCATTATATAAGTATGATGCACCCTGACAAGAGACATGTGATACGCACTGTGGAAGCAAATTATGTCCTGTTGTACGTACATTCCATGTGAAATCAACAAACCTTTTAACAAAATTTTACCTCACCCTCTCAGATTTCTGATTTTTGGTATGTTGAGAGTACCCGTTGAGAATATTAAATTTTTTGTTTCAGATTTTTTGACGCACTGGTTTTTGTTTTACGAAAGTTCAAAAAGTCAAATGTTCCATGTTTTTAGTTTACAAAATTACTTATTACTCAGCAATGGTTGGTGCTAGAGAGGTCAAAGAGGGCTCATTTTAAAGCTCTTATAATAAGCTTTAATTTGATATGATACTTGACAGGGTTGCACAAAATTTCGTATCCCGAAAATTATAAAATTTGAATTTCTCAAAATCGGACATCTCGAAATTTTTCAAAGAATTCTTATATGTTGCTCATACTTTCCTACAGCTACCATGAAAATTGTAATTTAGGATGATAATGGGATCGTAAGATATAACATATTTTCGTTATATGCCTGGGGAAGAAAAGAACTAGTGGTTCACATCAAGATAAAAAAAAACTGACAAACTTTGTATTTTTGGGTCATTTTTAGTAATTAATGACTTCGGCCCGTCTCGAGTTGTTAACATGGGTGGATTTAGATGAAAGACCCTGGGGGAGGCCCGATATCTTGGGGGGGGGGGGCAATCACTTTAAAAGCTATCCTTTAGAATGAAACATTTAAAGTCATTCTGAAATGACTGGGGGGCAATACCCCTCTATAAATCCGTCCATGGTTGTAAAGTTTTTAAAATTCACAAACATCCGTGCCCCAGTCGGGATTCGAACCAGGAACCCTGTAGTTGCTAGCCTGACGCCTCAGGACGAACGGCTACCAAGGTTGGCTCTGTATTAAAAATTTGAAATATTTATGGTCTGTAGCTTTAGACATCTATGGCTCAGGTTGGGATAGGGAGGGGGAAAGGATGTCTACCAATCCGAGCCTGAGCCATAGATGTCTAACGCTAAAGAACATAAATACTACAAATTTTTAGTGTGTAGACCGTTAGTGTCTTTTCCTCCCCAGGCATATAACAAAATATATTATATTTTACAATCCCATTATTGTCCCACATTATAATTTTCATGGTAGATATATGGAGATATGACCAACATATAAGATTTTTTAAAAAAAACTGTCGAGATGTCCGATTTTCAGAAAATCAAATTTTGTAATTTTCGGGATACAAAATTTTGTGCAACCCTATCAAATATAATATCAAATTAAAGCTTATTATAAGAGCTTTAAAATGAGCCTTCTCTGAACTTTCTACCACCAACCATTGCTGAGGAATAAGTAATTTTGTAAACGAAAAAAAAAATACTTTTTGTTATTTATATTAAAATCACGAACATTTGACTTTTCGAACTTTAATAGAACAAAAACTAGTGAATCAAAAAATCTTAAAAAAAAATATTTTTAATATTCTCAACGGGTACTAACAATAAACCAAAAGTCATAGAAATTTCAGATGGTGAAATATACAAGTGTGTTGCATTGACATGGAATGACCCTTAGTCACACACTCAATAAATATTAGTAAATAGTTATGACTAAATTTGTTTAGTCAGTCATATGAAAATATGTAGTCAACAGAGTTTGATATACTTTACGAAATAGGATTTGGAGTAATTTACATATAATTTGGTAAATTGAATATTCAAACTACCACATCCTCTTACTGCATACTTAAAAAATAATAATTCAATTTATTGAGTATAGATGACACTACATATTCTATTTGCATATACAAGTATTATGTCGCACTGTGGTATAGATACAATTCAAAAACAAAACATGAAAGAACAATGTATTATATTCAATACAGAGTCTAATTGGCACATGCAATATTTAGAGATTGTAAATGAAACTAGAAACAAGATTAAAATTGGCACATATCATGTAGTAACATAAAGTAGAGAAAAATAAATATGTGGTGAAAGTAATAATAAATATCGTTTTTTTAAATTTTCCATAGTTACATGTTACTATTTGATGAAAATGTGACAATTTTGATTTTGTATCTAATATTTATCTCTGTGTGAAACATGTATGTTCAGTTACAACAATTCATGCATCAAGAAAGTTAGACATCGATACAACGTTATCAGAGATCAGATTTTGGTTTAGAAAAATAGCTTAAAATGCTTTACATAGGTGTTACAACCTCAGATTAGTTAAATGTATTATATATAAAGTATTGTCGTTCAAAGAAGTATGAACGAGTTAGCATAAAATGCTAACAAAATATGCTAAGACTCTTTAAAAACAAATGAGAAATGTAAATATGTTTCTAGTAATTGAATATATTTGTTGATTATATAAAATGTATGATAAATTACCTCCAAAGATGTGTGTATAATCATATAGTATATTAGCTACTCTAGCACACCTCTAATTTGAGACAATTCATACCTAGTTGGAGGAAAAGGGATATATTTTCGCATATTATATTCAGGCATTTTTATGAATATTAAACTAGACATATTTAACATCTCATGTAGGACCATGTAAAAAAAAGTAATATCAAAAATCATTCGACGATCTTCCAATTGCAATAAACCTAGTGTCTTTCTCTGCTGGTTTAGAGTATTAATATCAAAAACTGGTCTAAATTTTATTAGCCAAAAAAATGTTACTTTGGAGTTCTTAAATCTATCCGTTATATTCTTCTTGTTACAACTCCATACACAGTCATATTCTAAGTGTATTTTTTATCAGAGCACAAAAGAGTATCCTACAGATGGTAACATTATAAAAATTTCTGGCTATCCATTTTAAGGAACTTAATTTTCTTCATGCTCTTCGTAATATCATTTCGATGTGCTTAGAACTATAAAGGTTACGATTGATATACATACCAGGATCTCTCAGCAAAGGTTTCATTGTTATAATTTGATTATTATTTTGGTATTGAAAATATGAAATATTAGTTTTTCTTGTGAGACTCATTCTATAAATTTTATGTAGAAGTAATGGCATACAATTCTGATAAGACTAAAGTAAAGCTTTATTCAAGTCATTCTGAAGCACCAAATTATTATTTATAGTGTTTATCTGTTTGAATACTTTCGTACGATCTGCATATAATAGCGCCTTAGAAGCAAGATTCAAGGTAGTCATTGAACATAATGAACAGAACTTGAGAGTTTTAAGTTGTTTTTTTTTTATCCTATTTAATATCTCAAACAAAATTCTCTTAGAATAGACTTTCCGGGGATATTTGCACACTTCTAGGGAATTTTTTCCCGGTGATATGAGACTATTTCCACATGTTGGTTAAAAAAACCCATATGCTATTACTATTGTCGTTTAGGAACTTTTTGGCATCGTAATACCCTCGTTTCCGGTCACCTCAGAAAGAAAGACTGTTCAAACGCAACAGTGTATAAGGAAAGAATTTAACCTATGTTTTGTCCGAGTCTAAATCGTGTCACCGGGTTCCAAGCAATCAGTGTTGTCAGTTTCCCGTCTCAATATTTCCCTCACAGCGCTGAAAAATTTCCCTATTGTTGTAAAAAAATCCTGATACAAAGATTACTTTTAAAAATGCTGGAAATTGAACAAAACAATGCCAAAAAGATTCCCGATTTTCAATTTCTTTTCCCTTTCACCGTTCTTGCGGTCCAGATTTTCCCGCTATCTGGGAAATTTCCCTCCACCTGACAACACTGCTAAGCATAGATACAATCTAAAACTTGACCCGGTAATCCCTTTCATCTCTGCTGTAGCTAGTAGCTCCGTGGAGTTTAATGTCATTCCTTACTGAAAAATATAGTACGTAAATAATTATACTGGGCTACAGGGCTTCAGTACAGGGCTTCATAATGTAATTTGGTTCTGCAGATAGACAATACATCTGAAATAATATTACATTCATACGAGAGATATACTATCAGTGTTTTATCATTGGATGAAGATAAAGGAATATAGTTATCATCGTTTGAGCTGATTGACATTTAGGTCCTTTTATGTTTATTCCTGTATAAATTTGAAATCTTTCTTATTTTAATCTAACACACTCTCCACATACACTATTCGAGCATTTGTGGTGACATCTCATGAGCTAAAAGGACATTAATCGATGTTAGTTGTTTATTAACGAATACATTTCTATATTTTCATCGAAAATGTCGGTTTCCTTTTACATATCTAAATCCGATCAGATTAATAGTAAAGAACAAATCAGCGATAGCTTTTCTCCCTCGAATGTTTTATATCATGTAGGACTAATTTATCTCCATTGACACTGCGGATTAAGAGATCTCAAGATATATTCGAGAAAAAAAGTTTCCTTGTAAGTTTTGATTTGTGATCTGTAGATGGCACAAGTGGCGCTGCTAGCTACATGGAAGTTAGCCGCGCCAGTTGAACGAACACCTTCGTAATTCGATTATCTGAAGAGCCCCTAAATCGATGCTTTGTTTCCTCGAAAGTCCATAAATAACCCTTATTTTCTGAGTAGGTTTGATGTTTGGGCTCCAGGATTAATCAGAGTTTGAAAATAAGTCTTAAAATTAAGTAAAACAAAGGTAATGTAGGGAAAAGTAGACTAAAACAGGATGGTCCGTTAAAACAGGATACCCCGTTTAATTTTGAAGAAAATGTTGCAATCTGTGTCTAACTGCACAAGACTATCAACGTCACGGTCCACATTGTGCATTACGATCAGTGATTCCGCCAGCCCCCCCCCCCCCCCAAATTGCCAACAACACCCAAACTTAAAAATTTTTGTGGCGAAAAATTGATAGAAACCGAGCAAAACTCCACTTACACCCTAACAATTTTGACTTTACACCCCCCAAAACTGAAAATCCTGGCGGAAACCCTGATTACGATGTGTACAGAGAAAACGGACGACAATAATTTCTGTAAAGTGCAAAGTTAAAAATATCATGCTTTACTAATTGTTCTGAGTTTGACCAAGTAGGTAAGTTTCGTCTATCACTCAATTATAGGGACAGGGAAGGGGAGGAAATGTAGGTTGAAAGTTGAACAGAGCCTGTTTAAGTTACCATCGCGATACTAATATGGTGTAACTGAAGGGAAACCCTGGGAAATCCTGTCATGATGACTGGTCGCTGGGGTCGAACTTATGACCTTGCAAATGCGAAGTCAACACTCTATCAAGTGAGTTACGGCTGTTCGATGTTGAATTTGGAATAACCATCTTATGTGCGATGGGCAAGTTTATCTCAAAGGCTCCTGGACAAGGTGAACTGATGCTGATTTTCCATTATCTTCCACGGGATAAACGTCTTAAAGACAGGAGATATAGTTTAAATTGGATTCTCCGAACAAGTACAGATGTGACCTGTACAACAACTGTGTTCCCAGTGAGAGGGAAACCCGGAACAAAGTGACAAGACAAACAATTCAACCAGCGAGACAAGTAATGCTGTTTTTGAAAACTAACCTTTCTCGGAAAAAATATACCACGACTTTATAAACACCTTGTTTTCCAAGATATATGCCTCTTTGTATTGTGAACGTATTTTATCTTCTTGAAAATTTTCGATATATTTTCCTCCATTATGGTCTATTTTGCTTTTCCCGTCACATCTCTCATCCTCTGACGAACAACTTCCTCGCACTCCTTCGTCAGAAAATTTTTGGGCGGCACAAAGGGACCTTCTTATACTACAAATTAGGTTATGTGCTTCATGCGATGGCGTTGCGGTTTCTCGTGTGTTGCCAGTGCTCTTAGTTTGCCTGGAGAGTGGTGGCGCTGACATTGCCTTCTCTTGCAGAGTTGAGAGAGAGAGAGAGAGAGAGTTCTTTTGTGGCTCTCCAACATCTCCAACCCTGAGGCACAGTGCGAGCAGATGAAGCTGATGTTGATCCTTTTGGGAAAAGGACAAGATCTCTCACCAGAAGCTGCGAAAGTCTTTCGAGAAAAAAAAAAGCTAGGTTGCTTGCTTCGGTAATTTTGTCTGTTTCATTTGAGCAGAAAATCCACACACAGAGAGAAAGAGAGAAGTCTCACTTCATATATCTGTCTCTTGCTCTGTCTGTCTGTCTGTCTCTCTTTTCTTTCACACACTCACTCACTCAACTTTTTATCTCTTATTGACGTTACAACCTAATCCACATCTGGTTTCAAGATCTTGTTGACATTTTGAACAGACATCCAATCCAGTGTAGCTTAGAGATGGATTCTAAGAAAAACTGAAAACACAGCCTAGTCTTCTTCTTCTTCTTCTATTCATTATTTAAAAAATCTGTAGATTAATAAGGCCGGCTTTTCATAGACACGCTAGTGCCATGCGTTATTTACGATTTCACTGAGTAGTCAAAAGAAACACGTGTTTACGTCGCAGGGATATCGAGCCAATATTGGTCACTAACGCTGATATCGATCATGGTTGTCCGTTCTGATAAACATCGATCGATATTGGCATGGTATATTTCGATATTCAATGCCATTCTTCAAACTTAAGAAACATGTTGTACTTTAACCAGAAAACGTGTTAAAAAAAAACTTGGCAGGTTAAAATATTACGTTTAGAGAAATATCACTTTATAAAGATGTCATTACGTAATATCGATCGATACTGGTCGATATTGTTCCGAAGAGCGTCGTGTGTGTTCAAGAATGTCTATGTAATCGACAAATGACACAAAATAACATGCACACTCTCATGCTAAAAGTCATTCTGTAATGAAAATACTGTCAATCACCTCCATGTCTGAGTTAATGAAATGCATAATTGACGTATTAGGGCTGCTTTTCTTGTAAGCGTGCATTGCTTGTGATTTGGATGAGTAGCTAATAGAAACACGTGTTACACATTGAACACGCACTAAAACATGTGTTCAAATTGACTACTCACCCAAATTGCAAGCAAAGCTCGCTTTCAAGAAAAGCAGTCCTTACTCTTCAAGGATGGCTCCGTAGCAGAGTGGATAATGCAACGGACAACAAATAACAAGATTGTAGGTTCGAGTCCGATTGCAGACAAGTGAGAAATTTGTCAACTGTAAATGAAGACGAAAAAATAATACTCGTAGTGGCATAAAGACAGGATAAAATCAAGATCACGTTTTCTTTTTTTCCTAAAATCACTGTGAAAAAATAACATAATTTCATTTACTAAATAGTAGCGAAAGATGGTACTTTCCGATAGCGATCAATATCTGCACTGATTGGCAAAAGCGGTTGACCATCCTGACTGTTTACAGGATTTCCCTCATTTTCACCAGGCGAATGCCAGGATGATATCTTTAGGAAGGCCCTGGCCGATATCTTCCTCATCCTATAACTCATCCCGGTCTGAGCCAAAGATACCAAAATGAATAAATTCAAACTACAGATTTTAATTTAACGGAAACTTCAGTCCATATGCCACATTTCTTCATTATGTAATAATCAATAGCATTACCATATTGCATATGATGTCACGTAATTGATATGAAGCATATTAATAGGGTTCCGTTTATTTTCCCCTTGTTGTGCAGTAAAAATGACCTCTTAATTATGGCCTCTTTCTTCCTCTTCATATTTCCTTCATCACTCAAATGCATCATTTAAAGTCGTCTAGAAGTAAGTATTTATCCAACGCAGTATAAAGTACCTCCTGAGGATACCCCAGAACCTCACACATATTCCCCTGTGTTTCCTGGAAACGATAGTTTAATACAATGTGATGAAACTCAGGTTTCGTTTGGAGTGACTCATCGTCTTCTTACCGTAACCCATGCCTTGATACTATGGGGTAAATCATTTAAAACATCAAATCGCGGAAACTGTTAAAATTATCTACTTCAAAATTTCAATGAATGTAACGCTGTATGGTACTGCACATTTTGTCTATAAACGAGTCCAATGAACATCAATACCCAATATTGTGGGTACAGCACAGTATACCAGAGCCCCACAAAGGTTCCCGCTGAAATTACCGTGAGCAATGCTACATGTTATAATGTTGGTACCTGGAAGTATAATTTTGGGATATCTTTCCGTTTTATACTGAAACCTCACAAGCTTCGTAGGGTCGCAATAGTTGTTCAGGGGATCTCTCGATAACCACTTGAAATATCGTGCTCAGGTTTTCACTTAACGTCTGAGTTGAAGTCTCTCTTCCATTTCTGCTTGAAAACGTTGAGCTGTGTGCAGAAATGAGAACAGCGTGTACCACTTGGTACCTCAGAACCCCACAGATTGACCCCTTAATTTTTGCGAAAAATTTCGTTTGGAATACATAATTATGCTATGTTATTACTTTTTCATTTTTTTCCTCTTTGTATAAAATACCCAAGAGACCAAATCCTACAAATCATTTCTTTGGTTTGACGTCTTTTTCTCTGCTATTAAAATAATAATTTCAATAATTTTCGTTTTTACAGATTTGTTCGCGTCTTGACGTGTATTTAGCTTAACCTCTTTTTCTCCCTTTAGGCGACTTTAGAGAGACAGAGCTGGAAGAATAAACATATCAACTGTTCCAATTAAAAGGGTAGCTGTCAAAGAATTTTCACTCTGCCTCCAAACTTCAATATTCAATATTTACATTTCTTCTGCCATTCCCTATCGAGGGCATATTTTCCTTTCCCTCTCTCCCCTCTGCGATATTTGTCGACCTATATTTTACGCTTGTCTTGTTAATAAACTTCCAAGTTAAAAAAAATAATTATGTTTTAGAATAAATGCATTTAATATTTACAGACTGAGGGTAAAATGTGAATTCTTTTGACTGTTTTAGTAACTAATATCCAGGCTAACTGTACTTCCTGGTTTGAAAATACTGTCCCGCCTAGTTTGTGAGTTGACCCGGTAGAACCCGGTGAGTTGACCTGCCTAGTTACAGCGACTATATTTTCTCAGTCTAAATTCGGGACAGGTCTTACCGGGATCTAATACACCCCAACTCCTTATTTGCGGGTGATTCGAGAGTGAATCCAAGAAAAGCTTTCAATTCAGGCTATAGATTTAGCTTCCTATCAAAAACTACATCGACTTTGAAAATAAAATTAAGAAAAAAAAAGTGTTAGCACCAACTTTCAAAACTTTAAAATTTCTGGTTATATCATCTTCATGTTGACCCGATATACAACAATAACTTGGTTATGATTAATTTCTAAAAATATAATAACACTAGTTAACAAGGTTTTTCTAACATGAGAGAAAACACCTGATCTTAAAGGAACTTTTTGCGCTGAATTCGAATATGCATTCAATTTTTCTCCATCACGTACAGTTTTCCCGCGATAGAGGGATTTTGGGAAAATTCCCTCAAAAATTTCCCTTTTTCGCATATTTTATATCCCTAGCTCTTGTCCCCTTACGTATAGTAATACAGAAATTATACCAAAGTAAACCTTGATTAATACTTAATAAACCCTTCAAATTTCATAACAATCGCATTATTCTTTCTAGAGAAATAAATATATTTGTATGTATACTGTGTGTACTGTTTATTGCACCACATAATATTGCTTTCAGAACTCTTGATACAATCATCCAACTTCTTTCAGTTTTCTTAATTAAATCGTTATCAGATATTCCTATCAAACGTAATAGAGTGCAAGAGAAAGAAATAATGAAACACAGACTCATTGTTTTGTTGACAACAATGAACAAATACAGTTTCAATTTTCCCCTCTCCTTTGCCTCCGCCCCTTTCTTTCTTGTGTTCCTGACACGTGGTGAGGAAGTTTTGTACATTTCTATATTGAAGTGTGGTTTACTCACTTTCTGTCTTTGCTGCTAAAAGTGATTTCGTATTTAATCTTAACGGCATTATACCCAGACAAGACCAGAAGTGTGGTTTGCGATCAGTACAATGGCAACAAGAGGACGCGTTCATGTTTTAACTCACCAAATAGTTTTTGTTGTGTGTGTAGCCAGTTTGTAGTTAAGAGACAGTGTAGATCCATTACACCATCGGTGAAACTAGCATATAATAAACATTTCGGATGTCGTGTGGGAAATCAAAACAAAACTTGGGTACCCCACATCATTTGTGTGTCGTGCTACGTCACTTTACTTGAATGGGCCAAAGGAAAACGGAGATTCATAAAAATTGTTGTACCAATGGTGTGGAGAGAACCCACCAACCATGTGCATGATTTTATTTCAGTCTCACAGTAGTTAAGGGAGATTCTAAAAGTTTCATACATTCTGATAGTTTCAATGGCTCATTCATGACATTTTGTATATTTGTATTATTTTTTATTGTAAATTGTCATACATGTAAATTGTATTGTATTCTATTTTATGTCTTTGTGATAATACAGCAAATAGTTTGTTTTTTTCAAATTCAAGAGATCTGAAAGCAATGTTATGTGGTGCAATAAACAGTACGGGACGATGACAAAGTGTCTCGCCGACAAAGTGGACCTGGTTTTGAGAGACAGTTTGTCGGCTACAAAATGTATCTTCGATGAACCAAATTGAGGAAGAGAGACAGTTTGTCGTGTTCGATCCCGTCAAAGTGTCCCTCCTCAGGAATGCGATACAGTTTGTCGTAGAGACACTTTGTCGGTGATGGACCAAATTAGAAGAGAGACAGTTTGTCGTGTTTGACCCCGTCTAAGTGTCCCTCCTCAGGAATGCGATACAGTTTGTCGTAGAGACACTTTGTCGGTGATGAACCAAATGAGAAGAGAGACAGTTTGTCGTGTTTGACCCCGTGTAAGTGTCCCTCCTCAGGAATGCGATACAGTTTGTCGTAGAGACACTTTGTCGCCGATGAACCAAATGAGAAGAGAGACACTTTGTCGGTGGGACACCTTGTCGGCAACGAACCAAATGAAGAGAGACAGTTTGTCGGAGAGACACTTTGTCGCGGTCCCAACAGTACACACAGTATACATACAAATATATTTATTTCTCTACAAAGAATAATGCGATTGTTATGAAAATTGGAGGGTTTATTATGTATCAATCAAGATTTACTTTGGTATAATTTCTGTGTTATTATACGTAAGGGGACAAGAACTAGGGGTATAAAATATGTGAAAAAGGGAATTTTTAGGTAATTTCCCCAAAATCCCTCTATCGCGGGAAAACTGTACGTGATGGAGAAAAACTGAATGCATATTCGAATTCAGCGCAAAACGTTCCTTAAAGATCAGGTGTTTTCTCTCATGTTACAAAAAAAAAGTTTAAATTTGTTGACTAGTGTAATTTATGATTATTATAACTAATCTAGTATTATTATTTGATAACTTACTATTTATTAAATATGAATTATCTGGAGTATTGTAGTAACGAATGTAAAATTTATTTTAAAAATCGCTATAAAATTAAATTATATATTAAGTTTTTAAATGAAATTCTGGTCTTTTACTATTTTTTTCCCGCAAAAAAACTCTAAAATTCGGAACGTATGGTCACCGTACATATAGTTGAAGTACCATCCCGACATTTTTGGGTGAAATTGAGGAAAGCACTAAAAATTCTAAGAATGGCCCGCAGCAGAGCTCCAGCCCTCGTGAATCTGCATTACCGACGCGATATTATTAACTGTACTACTGTGGTTGGGTGGGATTCATTCCCAAATCCTTCCCTTTGACGTTAATATTGTTGAGACTCAACCACGTTGTAGGTTTGAGTCCCGGCTGGAGCAGGTATGTTTGTAGATTTTAAAATATTACAAAATCGAGCAGGGCCAAGCGTGTTATTATTAATAAAAGCGCCCAAAAATATAGTGTTTTCATGTAATGTTGAATGTGACGCGTACAGGTACTTTTTTGTGCAATGTTGCGATACTATTATGAATCTTACACCTCTTGCTTGTGTTTACTTAACACAGGACACTTTTGACTTTCATGATTTTGTTTGTACAGTACTTAAATTGTGTTAACACAACAAAGCTGAAAAAAACATACCGAATTTAACATCAGTTTTGCTTCAAAACTGTAACATGGGTGGTCTGTGTTTAGCGGTATAAACCACCAGATCTTGAGAGTCATAGAAACACGAAAAAAAAAATGGTAGTTATCCCGATAGAAGTACTGTTATTCAGTGTTAAAACTAATTTGAATTACCACAAAGATGAAAGTTTGAGCGTCAAAGAGGCGTAAGTGTAAAATTTGTGTTTCTGGGTTTACGATATGAGCACATGTCTCATTGGTTGTATACTGTTATCCTCAATCGGCATAATTGAATTCTTAAGCATTTAAAAAATATTTAAAATGATATTAAGGCACAGATTAATGATCTGTTACCGGTAGCATTGTGTTGTGTGTGTTTTAAGCTCGATTTTGTCTGTAGTTAAGTCCCTTGGTGCTCAACGTGCACTGACATCTGAGACATTGATTTTGTGGCTTTTTAAACTGCGTCTTTCTTTCAGCCGGTCATGTTTCTAGAACTATGATATTTTCCATCATGTAACACAATAATCATAGTTCTCAATGTCAGGGACATAAAATTGTGTGAGCTATAAATGTTTAAAGGAATTTTAACGCTTAGACATTTGTAAAGAAATATAAAAGTTAGCAAGAGTATTCTTTTCTTACTATTAATATAGTCATAACGTGAATTCGTTTGTAACGTTCTCTCAACCATTCATAATTTCATATAATATTCTTAGTATTAATTTGATTAACATTGAAGAAATAAAGTTTATCTAATATTATAGTAGCGTTTCAGTTATAAACTTCAGTGTTCAATAATGTTTTGATTCAGTTTAAGTATATATCGAATGCAATTTACCATCTTTATTTTGTTTTTGTGTTTCTAGTTTTGAGAAATGGGGAAATTCCGTTACAAATATGTGCCATGGTTGGAATTTTTAATAAATTACGTTGAACTAGTTAGCACTTAAACATTATTTCACGTATTTCATAGGATTCCTCTGAACAAGTACTTTGAGAGACATCTATGGTGCCGTACTGTCACTTAAAACGTGAGCCATATAAACAGAAATGCTGGTCAGAATATCAAAACAGCCTGCAAAAATCGAAATTTCTTCTTTATAATAGGGGGGAAAATTCGTGTACAGAACAATGAGTTTTCAATTATAGAATACATTTTTGTCTAAAAGGAACTATGACCTGACAGCAGTTCCTGGCTCAAAATATATTTTTTATCCATTAAACTTTTAATCTTACTCAGGGTTTCCGCCAGGATTTTCAGTTTGGGGGTGCAAAGTCAAAATTGGGAGGGTGTAACTGAAGTTCTGTACGGTTTCTATCGATTTTTCACAGCAAAAATTTTAAAGTCAAGACCTCACAGAGGGAAGTCTGACGGAATCACTGATCTTACTTATATGAGTGTGTTTTGAGTGCCAAAGCGCGAGTTTCGGATTTTTGCTGATTTCTTTGGACATTCTGCATCACTGTATGCTGATGAGAGGCCAAGAAATGTGTAATGTTTATATTGCCGAAAAGTTTGTGCTACATGCAATGGATACCTGATACGTAACACGTATTTTGTACATATCTTTTCAGAATATCACTCTTAGTTTCAGGGATTCTGCCAGACCCCAATGAGGGGGTCACCCCGAGAATTTTCTAACATCCTCAACTTTAAAACTTTTACTATTAAAAGTTCGGTAGAAGCCCTCAACTCTAATAAAATCCTTTTAAAGCTCTAAAGGTTTGCTTTACTGCCCCCCCCCCCTCTACTGTATATCCTGAAAGAATCTCTGTTAAGTTTTCTGCTGAATTATGTGTACATTAAATGTGGAAAGCAGTGTTTCTTTCAGGAAAAATGTTCTGAGGAGGTATTTTAAACCTTTAGAGGGGGTGAAAGAGGGCGTAACCTTCTATTGGGAGCTACACACCACGGTAGGTAGCAACAGGAGGCATCGTAACTTTCCAAGGTTTATTGTTCGCTTGTCCACGCAGATTGTAATTCTAGTACAACAATAAATAAGCCCTTGTTAACCCTTGGATGCATAAGCAGGGCTTCCGAGGCCCTATGTAGTTTTGTTTCTTTAGCCTTTGAAATATTTTATTGTGTAAAAGGCTGTGGCTTTTCGTAATCTTCGGATTGAGGATGTACATTGTGTATTGTCTTTCTGTACCCATTAGCTGTCAACGTTTTTTAGTAATTTGCATTTTTTTCATTTATACCCTATCAATGCATATGCAGGGCCTGCGAGGCCCTTGACCAGATTGCGTTCGCATTGCATTATTTTCAAACTTTTTGACGTAAAATATATCTTTCTATAATATTTTCGGACCTGGCATTGAATAACTAAATGCTTTTATACATTTTAAGATTGTCAATAGATGGCACGACGCACGTTGATAGTGATTTTCTTGTAGATTTTTTTCCCGAAGCATTTTACATTGTAAATTCGCAAAGAAATAAAATGTGTTTAGTAAGTTGTATCCAACTTATATCAATTTTGGAGAATGTAATAGATATTGATGTAATTATGAGTTTTGTTGTTTTATTTAGCACTTATAAATTAGCGAAGGTTTTGCTATTTTAGGAATGTATTTGTGTTGCCGTTGTAAGTTGTAGATTCGTGTGTTTCGTATTACATTTGGTGCTACAATGGCCTCTACTCAGAAAAGGAAAGCATCAGACGAAGACTTCAGCAGTTTTGTGCATATGTGTCTTGACGAAGAGACAGTGATATCCGATAGTAGTGCGACCGACTCTGAAGTTGAGGATTGTTCTAGTAGTGCTCGGCCTATTAGTGTTCGTGAGGAAAGTGATCAGAACTATTCTTCATCAGATTCAGAGTATTGTAGTGACAGTGAGTGCATACAACAAACACAGAAAGATGATACCTTCATTAGCGTAAATGGAACAGTATGGAAGAAGAACGCTCCGTCTACTTCACGTACCCGAGCTCATAATATTGTAAAGTGTACCCCCGGTGTTTCAAGGGAAGTGAAAACATCGTGTCCCAAAGACGCATGGGATTGTATCATAACACATTCAATAATAGAAGAAATTATACATTGCACTAATTTGGAAGGGAGAAGATTAGCAACGGAAGAGGGGAAGCAGTGGAAGAACGTTTCCGTTGAAGAAATGAATGCGTTTTTCGGTATTCTGTTACAAGCAGGAGTTGAAAAGAGTTGCGATGTGCCTATTCGATAGCTATTCCTGGACGAGAGGTCTAATCCTCTTTACAAAGCAACAATGTCTGTCAACCGGTTTGAAGATATCCGTAAAGCACTAAGATTTGACGACAATCGTACACGAAGTGTTCGTCTGCAAACGGACAAGCTTGCACCAATTAGTTATGTGTGGAATCTTTTTCTTGATAATTGCAGAAAAGTAATTATTCCCAGTGAGTTTGTAACGATTGATGAACAATTAGTGCCATTTCGCGGAAAGTGTAGTTTCATCCAATATATGCCGAAAAAACCTTCCAAATATGGCATAAAGATCTTTTGGTTGTGCGATGCCAAATCATCATACGCTGTTGATGGGTGTGTATATACAGGCAGGAAACCAAATGAGCCAGTTCAAAGAAATTTGGGAGCAAATATTGTCAAAGAACTCACTCAGACCGTGAAAAACTCTTCAAGAAACGTAACAATGGATAATTATTTTACCAGTGTTAGTCTTGCAGAGGATATGCTTCAGCAAGGAATCACAATAGTGGGAACAATAAGACAAAACAAACCTGATATCCCGAAGGAGCTGAAAGCATCCCCCTCAAGAGAAGTAGGATCTTCAATTCTCGCCTTAAAAAATGACGTCACTCTTGTAAGTTACGTACCCAAAAGGAACAGATCAGTAATTATGCTTAGTACAATGCATCATGACAAATCCATTGTTGAAGACCATC
>JAGDQP010006089.1:60293-74388 GCA_022664845.1 Lepisma saccharinum
TTTTGCCCCTAAGTGATGATTATAGTCTGTTACAAAATAACTGCACAGCACCACCTAAGACAAAATTGGTAATTCATTCGTATTGTAGCAATATTCTGGAAGACATTAGTTATAATACCTTTAAATCGATTGATAAACCTTGTTTATTGTTATTGATGGTACATATGAACAAAGCCAGCAACATATTGCGAAATTGTATGGGTCAAATATGAGGAAATGCAGAAAACATGCACATCCTAACCTAGCCTAACCTAACATACAGTAATTGTTTTTATGACATCTAGTAAAGTACTGCATATAAAACCTAATTTAAGACTTTGAAAATGCTTTTGGGTTTGTTGAAGAGTGCTAGTAAATACCACAATTGCACAAACACGACATTTAGTATTTTCTATGTTTCCCATCTGCCGCTTTCAGTACTGCCAACCGCTTTGGCATACTGTGTACGAGAGACTGGCACAAAGATACGTCCAACTCATGGAACCAAACCTGAACTACTGCTTCAATAAGCTCTCTCTTGTTTGGAAATACTTTCCTGAAAGCTTTTGGGACGTAATGTCCCACAAATTTTCTATGGGGTTCATGTCTGGAGAGTTGGGTGGCCACCATAGCCTCTGGATATGCATATCTGAAAACCACTTCCTAACAACGGCAGCTGTGACACCGTGCATTATCATCTTGAAATATGAAATAATCTAAGTTCTGGCCTGAAAAATAATCCCGTGCAGTTTGTAGAAGTTTACGGTTTAAAATGTCCACGTAATACTGTCCGTTCATTGACCTGTTGCAAATTTCTAGTCGTCCGACACCCTTTGATGTGAAGCAGCCCCAGACCATTACACTTACCCCAAACCTCTGCGTAGGCGAAATACAATCCATATTCTGTTCTTCACCACTTCTCATCCACAGTCGGACACCACTATCATTCCCAAACACTCTATTTTTTTTTCATCAGAAAAAATCACAGGTTCCCATTCTTCAATACCCCAGTGTTCGTACATGCTAACAAAACGTTTCCTGGCTCTTATGTAGTTTGCAATGAGTATCGGCTTTTTCTTACGAATTCCTTGTTCCTTTAACCGTCTAACTACTGTCTCGTTGCTTACACTAACACCAGTTTTATCAGACACAGTTCGAGAAATTTGCCGTGAAGAAGATGCTCTACTTTCCAGAGCTAGCGCCTTCATTAGCCTGTCTGTGCGAGGGCTTGTTTTCCGTTTTCGGCCACATTTGTCACTCATACGTGGTTTGCTTTTTAATAATTCTACCAATTGCTGTATGGTGTAGAAAAACTTGTTTCGCAATCGTACGTTGCGGAATACCGGCACGATGCAACGCCAATATCATCCCCCCCTTACGAGGGGATGTATCGTTCAGTACTTTGCCCATTTTCAGCACTGTCCATACAAGACTCTTGAACAAGTGTTTACAAAACTGCTGATTTGTCACATACAACTTGTAAACAACAAACCTAGAAAACACAATTTGATGATACACTTTCAACGGTTCATGTTCACATGTAGAACTAAGAGGCAGCCATTTGCAAAGTGAATGCATTGCCATCTGTTGAGAAAACAGCACACAGATAGGCCAGCAGCAGAAACAAACAAAACAGCATCAAAGTACAATGCGCAACAATAGTTTAATATATTTAGCTCATTTGAAGCCAAATGTAAAACACAATTTCGAAATAAAACTGAAAACACTCACATTTTCCCAGGTGGTGCAGTTATTTTGTAACAGACTGTATATATATATATATTAATGTATGTATTTTAAGTATGTGTTTCTCAAATTATGTATCTGAATTTTGGTTACCAATTTCTACAATATGATAGTATCTTATGAACATTGATATAATAAGTGTTGAGGACATTTCAAGGTTTAATTTAGTGAAAAAAAATAACAAACTACAAGAAAGGAAAATCAAAATTACCGCATTGAAAATAAATATACAAATATCTGAGACGCGTATCTCATTATTGTTTTTTTTTCTGAAAATAAGAAATTATAGACTATAGTTCTAATAAAATACATTATTACAAACGCCATAGCATGCTATTTAGGTGAAATGATATAAAAGCGTATTTTTTTCCATTGAAAAATCTACAGGGTCTCGGAGGCCCTGCATATGCATTTATGTATAATTTTCATACCATGAATCTAAGGGTTAATAGAATATTTGTTGTTTTTAATTGAAGGGGTCTGCAGGGGGTAATACACTCCGGTCATCCCTCTGAAAGAAACACTGGTAATAGCTCTGGCGTACCCTTCTGAAAGATAAACTGTTTGGGAGTTAATCATGCCTTTGTGAAGGTGGTTTCCGAACGCTTCCTGTTCGCGATTTCTTTTTAAACGCACCTCATGTACAAAATATATTTTGTCATAATAAAATATTTTTTGTAGTGAACTTTTTTCCATTACAAAGTAACAAAATGGACGAATTTGCTGTGTTGTTGGTACTTCACAGCCAGTTGCATGAAACAGTAGGTTATCAGTGACATGTCACGTGTTCTGATCACGCTCCCGATATAATTTTTTTAGGCTAATAAACCCGCTTATTGAAAGATTTTAATAACCAGTAGTGTGGCATAGTATTGGGTCATGCCATTAGTAATGTTTTCTTGGTGCAATGAAGAAAAGAATAAGGACATCTCTGGAACGCAATCTTCATCATCATAATAATCGCCAGCTGACTTTACAGAACACACACACACACACACACTCTCTCTCTCTCTCTCTCTCTCTATCTATCTCTCTCTGCCACTTGTCAAACAGTTTTTGAATACTGCGATGGAGAAAAGCTCTGGATTTGGACGAAAAAAAAAAAACCTCAGCCACTATTCGTCGCATGTCTTCCACGATTAGCAGTTTTCCCGTAAAGATGGCTTTGGAGACGGTGAAAAAAAATTTGTAAGCGCAAAATTTGGTTAAAAAACGGTACATTGAAACGGTATCTATAACTTTTGCACAGGCTATTATTGCCGTGTTTGAGAGGTCAGTGTCTCCATGAATCAGCACACCCTTACCATTCATCAATGTAGGGCGTTTGTCCAAAAATGCAGACCATAGCGGTTCTAATTACTGGTGGTTGACGTCCACCATGATCGCCTGTTTCAATTCAGTTATGGTAAAGGATCCATTCATCGCCTCCCACCACCATTCAGTCCAACAATGGCTCCCTCCTGTAATGGCTCACTAGGGCACTGCAAAAGTCCACACGCTACTGCTTCTGATGTGGTGTCAACTCACAAGTATTCATTTTCCCGCTTTGGACACACAACCAAAATCATCATGACGGAAAACAGTTGAATGTGTCGAATAAAGTACTGTTAGAAATTCTTCAACCGTTCGATGTTGATTATCCTCAACAGCTACCAGCAGAACCTCGTTATCCAGCTTGTCATGGCATATGAGTGAGGCTGGTCTTCTCAGAGTCCAATTTTGCGAACTATCTCCGACATTAGCCGACCTCTAGAATCTCGTCACCAGTGATTCTGCCGGACCCCGCCTCTGTGGGTGTCACCGTCCCAAATTTATCGAGCACCATCCCTTCCCAACTTAGGAACCTTTACTGTCAAAAATCGCTAAAAACCGTGCAAAACTCCACTTACACCATCTCAATTTTAACTTTACACTCCCCCAACTGAAAATTCTGGAGGAATCCCTGCTCATGGCCATGTACGATAGCTATTGATAATTTATGGCACTATGGTTGTTGAATGTCTCTGATGTAACTTATAAAACATAGCATGCCGTATGTGTTCTTTATGTATTTCCACGTGTCACAGTCACAACTTGCTGCAAACCAATTCAGCTCTGTGCACGAAAAGACAATACGGCGCACAAAAGGACGCCCCCGCAACAAAAAACGCTGTGAAATTAATACAGTTTGAACGCTAAGGAAATGTTGGCTGTATCTTGATCGAGGGTTATACATGTAGCTGTGTCATCTGCTTTACATTCACATACTATACAGGATATAGCATGTTTCATCTTCACCAAAGCGCTAATAAACCCAACGATTTAACGGGTTGCTTACATCACAGGAATTTTTCATATGTTAGGCTTTAGTGAAGAAATTTAATAGGTTAATGCGATCTCCCCTGGTACAAAATAAATGCTGTTGATGGTATCAAGACTAGCTTGCTTGTTTTTGAATCAAATGCAATTTCTAAGAATTCTATGAAATATTTATCAACAGTCTCATAAAACGCAAGAAACGTACTTCAAAGCACGCCAAATAAAAAATAGCCAAACATATACACACGTGTAGAACTAGTAAACTGGTAAGCATAACGTAACATCAATTGTCTTTCTAGGCGTTCATTTCCAAATGAGTCCTTGTCCAAGCACCATATATGTTGGGAAATTGGCTAAAACACTTGTTATACACTTCTTATTTTTAAAGACTAGGGCAAGTTTGGAGATATGAAATCTTAGAGACAGTTGGACAAGACAGAAGTTTACCAATATATTACTGTTTGGCAAAACAATAATAGAAAAGATAAAAAATATATGTACAATTTTTACTGTTAGTTATGTTCCTGTTGTTACGAAATTCAAATAAATTTTCAGACGTTTTGATATCGCAAAATCCTACTAATATGTTCGAAAGTGATAAAACGAACCTAACAATGCCAAAATCTCAATTTCAAAATTTTTGCATAACGACACATGACGTGTTTTGAAATAGACGCATGACTTGGTCTATAGTAATATTTCAGGTACACTGTGCGTATATATATATAAAAAAAACATTCGTACTTTTTGTAATAAAATGTCAGACACGCTACGTATTTCTTAATAGTAAAAAAAACTTCTCAGTTTGTTCACTAGAGCTCAGGGCTTATCGGGCTTGCAATCATCACTTCTGAAAGAATTATACCTGCTTTTGGAGGTAAGATCTCATCGAAGAAATAATAGTCTGTTTTACAAGTTGAAAGCCATAACGTGCGTTCTCATGCCTATAATCACACTGTTAGAAATGACTTTCTCAGAAATGAATAACTTTTCCTACTCAAAAAAAAAAAAAAAAAAATCGAGTAAATTTTACTTGAAAGTGAGAAACAATATTCTCAAAAATTAAAATTTGAGAATGGTAATTCTCAAATACGAGCTAAGGCGTACTTTTCAAATTTGAGCCGATGCAATTATTCAAGCTGTGTGTCTCTGGAAAGGTAATATTACAATCCTGCGACATAATTAAATAAACTCTGTAGACATAGTTTATTATCTGGCGAGCGTTGTAAAAGAATATCGTAAACAAGTTCAATGATCTCAAACATACAACAAGAACTAAATTCTCTGTCGGACAGTCCAATCTGCATCGCTGCGACTGCATGTGATATTCATACGCGGGCGTGATAGCGGCAAAAATAAAACATACTGTCGGGATTTCAGTTTAACTCTTCTGCTTCCTAAGGTTTATTTTTCGTAAACTTATAAAGTGTGTTTACCTGTTGTGGTAGTAATAAACTCCCAATAAACGTGAATGAGTTTCATAACATACTGTTGTCTGTTGCATTCCCCGCTTGTGTCAATAGATGTATCTACTTTTAATGGTGCAAAGTTGAAGTGAGTAACTGCTTTGTATTATGCTAAATTGTTGATTTTTGTGTTGTATTATTGGCACATGATTTAAATATGTTTAATAATGATTCGTTATGCAGATTAAAGCGATTGTACAAACACAAAGGAGTATTGTAAAATGATACGCACCTCAGATGGATATGTACAGCAGGAATGTAAATTATGTATGCAGGGTGTAGCATGTAGACACAATAACATACAAACTAATCAAGGAAGCACCACCAACTTTTATCACAATTTTAGCAACAATATACACATTCATACTGAGGACAGGACATTTCCCCATACACTGGAAATACTCAAAAGTTCTGCTTTTTCCAAAACCTAACAAACCAACGAGCGAAATCACCTCGTATCATCCCATACAACTCACCTCCACATTAAGTAATATACTGGAGAAGATAATTGTCAACAGACTACATGAACATCTAAATGAAAATAATTTACTACCTATATCGCAAGCTGGATTCAGACCTAACTATAGCATTTCAGATCAGCTACTAAGACTAACAACAACAATATCTAACCAATTCAATTAATCACTACTTTCATGCTTACTTACGTTCGATTTGGAAAAAGCTTTTGATAAAGTGTGGCACGCAGGCCTATTACACAAACTACACTCATTTCTGCTACCAGAATGCTATATACGCTACATTCATTCCTTCCTCACAAATCGTATGGCATATATATCCATCAACGAATCACTCTCACACCGAATCTTACTAAAATCTGGCGTACCACAGGGCTCATCACTTTCTCCACTATTATACCTACTATATGTAGCCGATTTACCTGAAATTGCTAATAATGTACAAACATTCCAATTTGCCGACGACACAGCCTTCCTGGCTTTGGCCCCAACCATACAAGGAATCAACAGGCTACTACAAAACACAATAGATAGCTTCTGCAAATGGTGCAGAACCTGGAAACTCACAATAAACAGTGGGAAAACACAAACCGTTGTATTTCTACCACCAGAGCAGATCACGATCACAACGCAACCTACGAAAACTTAATATTACAGTACATGGCGTACCGATCAAACCATCAAAAACAGAAAAATATCTTGGAGTGATATTCGATACTAAACTCACATGGACACCTCAACTAAACCATATCGTAACTAAAGCAAAAAACCGACTTAATTTACTGAAAAGCCTAGTAGGAACAACATGGGAAATAAAGCCACATACGCTGATCAATACTTACAAAGTATTCATGAGACCAACGCTCAGCCACGGACATATTGCCTGGCTATCAGCTCCGATAAAATTCTATGAAAAACTGGCCATAATGGAGCGGCACGTACTACGTCTCGCATATCGAATAAAACTACCAAGCCCCACAATACTGTTCTACGAACGCATCGACTTCCCACACATAAGGCAACATCTCGAGAAAATCCGTACGAAATATATATCGAAGCATATAACAGAGAGCCACCCAATTATTCTCGACATCTTCCAACAGGACGCACAAAATGATTCACCGGCAGTCTACCACAATACAGCACTCAACCATCTAATCACATTGTATTGTCTAACGCTGGCACCCAACCACCCAGACCAAGACATCTTCGCCATATATAGACCACAAGAACTTTCACGGGACATTTAACCATCACAAGCACAATAACCCTGTAAAGTAAGTGACAACATAATGCATTCATGGCACCCGTATCGCCACAGAACCTGAAGATTAAATGCCATAATATATAAACATACCTCCAAAATATATGGCATCGGAGCACTGCACTACACTTTCACCTATTATATAATACTGAAATATCAGAGGGAGAGAGGGAGGGGGAAAAATCATAAAACACCAGGTGCATGCAAGAAAAAACTAAATACTACGAACATCTCACAGAGAAAATGCACATACAGTAAAATGTGAGTATAGCTCATAGACCAATAAACATATACTATTACCCGAACAGTTACACAAAACCAAAAACCGAAGAAAGGGTGTAGCCCTTTAAACGGTACGACAAAAAAATGTAGCATGTACAACACATCTTATCTGGGAAAACCACTGTTACCATACAGCTTTAGTGCCAGTGTTTCTGAACATTCAGCTTCGTGGAGGACTATGTGTGTTTAACACAGGTCGACATCACCAAGAGGACGTATTGCTGCCTCTTAGGGGAGCCACAGTGGTTATTATCAACCATCATTCTGTTGGTTCTAATATTGATCGCAGCCTCTGGCCTTCACTGCTTCCCACAGTTAACATACATGTCAGACAAACAACGTATAGGACGTCACAATCTTCCACTGACAGTTCCAGATCCGCCTGCATATGTAGATTCTCCTCATTATTCATTAGGCGCCATACCAAAACAGAAACGGAACAAAGACCAAAATCCATCATCCTCAGACAGCAAATCAGGACGAACAACATCAGCATCACCACCGCCAAAGAAGACACATACGATTAGCGACTCAGAATCTGATAATGTACTCATGGACATCATCAAACTGAACTAGCGAACACTCATCAGACAACTTCCACTTCCTACTCATTTCTGCTAATAGGATATGATTCAAAATTTCAAACTCCAAAGGTGCTACTAAATAAATTTCTAAAATATGTTCCTCGTCAAGCTATCTCAAGACTCATACCAACCAGAAACGGCATCATTGTACAATCTTCTGACCAACAACTCGCAACAAAAATCCGTAACAAACACAGCTTTCAGATTTTTGGTCAAACTGCAAAACTTACTCGCCTAGAGAATAAACCACTGAAACATCCACCACCCCCACGAAGATCACCCATGGTATCTGTTGTGATTCGTGGTGTTGCACCGACGATAGCTGACGAGGAGGCAGAAAAAGAACTACAAGCTGAGGGTCACATACTCACTAAACGTTTACGCATCAAAACAAAGACAGGCACTGCAAGTTATATGATTCGAGTACTAACAAATCATCAGGAGACAATCAACGACTTACTAACAGGCGCACACATCTACAAATGACATTACAGAGTTGAACCATCTCACTCTCCGCCTCCATTACCTGTCCGTTGTGAACGTTGCCAGATCTACAATTTACACCATACTTCTGCCTGTCCTAACAACCCAAGCTGTGCTTACTGCGCTGGACCACATAACACCAAGGACTGTAGTAATTTTCAACAACCTCCCAAATGTAAAATCTGTGGAGAAAAGCACCCTACTTTCAGTTACAAATGTAAAGGCAGCCCAGAACCAAACCCTGCTAACCCTGGACTTGTTGTACCTATCCGTCTTCCCGAAAATAAACCTCCGACTACACCCGTTACATCTATGTCACAACCCACCACAGTTCCCCAGTTCCTGACTTTCATCACTGTTGCACTCCAAAATCTCTACCCATTCCAACGTCCAGACGTACTACAACACCTGCAATTCGCCGCCCGTACTAATTTCTTCGCCACCTATTCTGGTCCATATGTTCATATTCATACCAACCTACTGGAAACTGAAATTTGAACTTGACATTGACAGCTCATCACTTATCATTCACCACATCAATCATCACCATTTTCATCAGTGTACTAACAGGGCCGCACCTGTCTCAACATGTAGCCCAGAGTAGCCCCTGGGCGAGAAGATTATCATGCATCTGTCCGTCTTAATTGTTTGTGATATTGTAGAACACATCATGCTCATTTCCTCACCCTATCATTATTGATTTTATAACCTTAAATAATGATTATAAGCAAAGCTTATAATGTCATGATTATTCAAATAAAGGATAATAAACATTTTGTTAAATCTCCCAGACCTCCTTACCTTCCGAAAACTACCCCTTTCATCCTACTCCTCTTACCGGAAATAAAGGGCGTACCCCTTTGAAGGGTGCTAGTCCCCTTAAGGGGCTAACTAAAAAAAATAAAAAAAAATGTAGCATGTATATCATTTTTTTTTCAATTCCAATCCTTTTCATCCAACTTCCCATCTCTGGGGTGCTAGCTACAGATAGCGAAAAAAAATGTAGCATGTATAGGGTGATATTTATACTTATCCTCTGTTCAGTAAATATTTTTATCTTTGCCGCCTGCGTTTGTCTTTAGTTAGACGTGGTAGAGGGCTTTTCTGTGGTTGCAGAAAGGAGCCGGCAAACACTGGTGCTATCACGTATAAGGTTCTCTACTGCTTGTGAGAGGTGTAGTCTCACTATAGGTTATATTTGGGACAATGCTGAATACATATTTTCTCATCTTCATTCACTCTCAACGTTATTTTGAGTAAATTCCTTCTCACAATGTGAATATGTTTCTCTCAATTTTGAATAAATATTTTGTCATTTTTTTAGCTCTCATAACGATTTTGAGTGATTACCCTCTTCAAAACTTTGAAACAAATGTTCTCAATTTTGACCAACTATTTTCTCATTTTCGTAGCTCCGGAGCTATCTTTTGAGTCATTACGTTCTCAACATTTTGAGCATATATGCTTCGTCACTTTTGAATATATTTCTTCTCATTTCTGAAAATAGTCCCAACTTTTCTCATTTTTCAGCCGAAATTTAAACTCATTTTCGAGTAGTTTTACGCCGTGTTTGAGACTTTTTATTTCATTATCCGAGAAATATTTTCTCATTTTTTCAGCACCACCACGTGTTCAAAATTAAGCAAAATTTAGTCGGAGCCAGATTGAGCCCAAAATTTTCTTAAATTCGATATTTTTTTTTTCGTTTTTGAATAAACCTTTTTAACAGTGCAATCACTCTTGCAAACAAGCCCCACTACAACCCACTACTTCGTTACTACTGTTAACCAGCCCTTCCGTTCTCAGCTATCTTTAATTCACAAAAGATGCGGACTTTATACTGATCATCGCAAACTGCAAGCGCGCGCTGCGCGTTTCTTCACTTTTGGAGAGATTTTACGCAAAAGGCAGCAGCTAGTGGCAGCTAAATCTTGGATGCCCTGAAAGTATTTATTACATGCTATATAGTAATGAAAAGTCAGAGCTTGGTCTTGCATGGCTTTATTTTATACATCTCGATGAAACTGGGAAAATCGTCCAAACTTTTGCATTAGTATGATATTTCGATGCTAAATAAAACAAAAAAAAAACCTCTTAACTACATTTTAGCCATGATTGTACTATTGCCGAACTAGAAAACCTAAAACATTTTACATAACAATTTATTTGCCGCAAAAGCATGTGCAGTACAGGGTTTCCTCCAGGGTTTTCAGTTTGGGGGGTTGTAAATTCAAAATTGGGAGGTGTAAGTGTTTTGTATGGTTTCTATTTTTCGCAGCAAAAAATTAAAGTTGGGGGATGTCGAGATTTGGGGGGTGGCAGCCCCTACAGGAGAGGTCTGGAGGAATCACTGGCTGCAGACAGAAAATGTACACAAACGCATTCCGAAAATGTTGAGGAAAAAAAATGGACAACTTAAAAACGCACATGCACTAATGACTGTGCACTTCAGGATAGCAAACTAAGTGGTTTATGATTATCTATTGGAAAATCATACTACATTTAATTACAACATAAAATGGCTTTCGAGTTTATTTTTTAAATTTGAATTTTTGTATTTTGTCCCAGACTTTTTTTATTTTCTTATTTTGACCTACCATGCGGCGCTAGTCTCGCTACGTTGGTGCAGTTCCTAATTTGCCCATCGCATGGCGCTGTTTCCACGGTCTTTCTGGATATAATATTATTAATGACATGATCCATATACAAAAAATGTATAAAAAGAGGTGTTCTACTCTTTTATATTATTATACTGTGTGTACTTGTTATACATACTCGTCATTGGATTATTTAAATGTGCTCATATTATCTAATATCTTACAACTGCAGGATTTAAGCTACATAATTAAATGATCATGTGTCATAAGAATATAAAGTAAATATTGTCAATTGACCTGTTTGTAACATGCTTTTAATGTGCGAAAGAACGAAATTTTCTATTTTTACAGTGTCTGAAAACATAATTTAGTCGTCCATTTGCAAAACATGCTTCAAGTACCCTTCTCGTACCAAGCTGGGCACAATTGTACCCGAGTTGTGTTTTTTAAAATTATTGTATCCATTAACTTTATAGTAGGTGGTTTATCCATAGTTACATTATCAAATAGATTTTCTTTAATATCATTGTCAAAGCAAATAGAATCGGAGTGCTATTTTATTTCTGTTCCTAATAATGATGGTGAGTACAATATTGTACCCAGCTTTGTAAAGCATGTACCCTGTTTTTTCCTTCTCTTTCTTCTCCTCACCGTCTGCTAAATATTTCGTTACTATGTCAACAATGAAATAGTTGTTTATAATATGACAACAATGCATACCTAAAGTAAAATCGGAGTGGTATTTATTTGATTATGCCGCTAATAATGACGGTGGGTATATTGGTACCCACCTTAGTAATCTGTGTATATTCTTAAGTTTGGTACGAGAAGGGTTAAGTCAAGAGAAATGAACACAAAACTAAATGCGCCATCATACACACTTGAAGCACTGAAAACAAGACAATAGTCCGTTATTTTCTATTAGAAAAATACAATGAGAACCGGCTTTTTGTTTAAAGAAAGTTAAGTCCAAAATTCGTGATGTCCATCAAAGATCACAGACTCAAAACTCGTTATATCCAATGCTCTGTTACTACAATTCCAACACTACACTTCTAGACGTTATGTCGTAAATTACAGGAAAGGAGATTTCCGTCAATATTATAAAGACTGCAATAGGACGTATAAACGCAAGGAGATACTATAGACAAGGTTCGTGCCCCAAAACTTCGTGATAAATTGTCCTACGTCAGCTATATACATTTGTAACTGCACAGTTTCTGTGGTTCCGTCATCCACAGAACAAGAAAAACAAATTTTCTTTGAGTAATAAATATGTCAAATCATTCGTGTCAGATTTGATGTGTGGTAGTCCCTATACTACTGGCTGTTCAGTATTGTTCTTGAAGGCTTCCATAACATTAAATTAGTGTCCGACAGGTGTTGAAGTCAGTATAAGAACAAGATAATTTGGGATGGCTTGTACAGTCAGCGAGAAAAGTTCTTTCACTTTAGTCAAATTTCTTTTGCAAATAACTTTGGAATGAATTGACAGATTTATGTTCTGTTTGCTGTAACTTACAAAAATATATGTTCTCTTTCATTTACTGCAAACTGTACCCAACACCATTCCAAAATTATTCGCAAAATAAATATTATGAAACGAAAATAACTTTTGTCCCTTAGTGTACATGGCTACAAAAATACGCCCCCATTTAGTACAAACAATAATCATGTTATTTTCTGTCGTTTTCCACTCTTATATTCCACCAGACGGAATTTTTGGTAGGGTTTAGAAGAAATTCTAAGCCATGTCGTGAATCGTTAATCACGAAGTATTATCTTTAATTATGTTGGAATAGTTTTTAAATTGGACGTTGATCTGAAGGTGTATGACTGGAAGTCTGCTGTATTCAAAACTGCTAGGAATTGAGCCAATTGGCACTTCAACTTGCAGTCAAGCAAACGGATAGTATTAAAAAGATGGATTAAGGATTCAGAACGCAAGGAGAAACGGAGTGAAATGTAAAAAAGTTGTAAAATGTGTCTGTGGAAGTTGATAGTCATAAAAATACACTATTCGCGTTGTTATACCTAGAGTTATCTTTGTCAAACCCGAAAAATTTAGATATAAAATCATTTCTTAAAAACTATTAAGATTGAGCCGTGGGTGAGAACTTTAAGTTTTACAAATAATTATTTACTTGAAGCTCCAAACGCACTGCTATCAAGATTCAAGATGAAGATGCAGCTGATGAAAATAGAGATGAAAATGTTTTCTATCAGGGACTCTTGGCAATATTTTCAGTTTTGGAGGGTGTACTGCGAAAATTAGTAGATACATTGTGAGCAGAGTTTCTATCAATTTTTGGTCTGTTCAAAAAAGTTTGGTGTGTGTGTGTGTGCTAAAGATTTTATGGGGCGACATCAGTGTTGTAGCTAGACAAATTGTCGCGGGGGGTCTGATATTTGCTTATGGGGGGGCACCTCTACAAATATCAAAGACTATCACATACTTCGTGTTTATAACTTTAACCCTCTGCATGAAAAGACTAAAATGTTATCGAACTAGTCAAAATGGTATGCAAAAATGATTCTTATTTTATGCACATTGGAGGATCAATATTTCTGGTGGGACAAAATATAAAAAAATATACTTTCTTCACGTCAGAAGAATCTACGGTAGAAATTTGAACTTTGATATTTGAGTTTGAAGGGAGTTACAGATTTGCAAATTAGAGATGAATAATGTTCGTCCGTGAATGGTTGATAAAAGAAATATTTTTTATTACAATCGCAATTATGAAGAACAATTTTATTATTTTAATGATAATTGATATGCTTAAGTAATAGATGATAAGCTGTATAAGCACTTTACACACACATAGAAAGGTGGCAACGTTTTACAAAAGGCTTGGTTGCATAATGGAATAAAAAAAAGACAGATTGAAAATGAGGAGAAGGCATGTTGCCATTGCCA
>JAGDQP010006090.1:0-21267 GCA_022664845.1 Lepisma saccharinum
GAAAAGTGGCGGAATTGTCCTGTTCAATATTAACTTACGGCATTCCATCGGTGAGATGGATAGATATTTAATTCAAATAATTTGTTGTTTAGCTAACTATGAGTGTGTCTACGTGTTTTAACTATTGTAAGCATATTTTTATCTTACAGGGGACATTTTTTCGTCCGTTTTTCATGAGTTGTGTATTGTTGCTGTAAGTTTTCTAAATTTGTGTTTCAAAATTGAATTATAAGTTTACACGTTCTAAGTCGATTAAGAGATCTAAATAGATTTCCTGAACATCATATATTTCTGTATGCTGTGCAGAAATTTTATTTCTTTCTCGAAAAACCAGGACAGCAAACTTTATTATTTCTCACTCCATACACTTCTGTCTATTTCTTCGTAGTTGTGAATAAAAAAAATCTATTTATAACCTTTGTACATAAATATACCTTGTGACTTCAAATTATCAAAACTTAGTAATTAATATACATTATTATTATTATTATTATTAAAAATATTAACTCCGTTTGATAAAATAGAGAGTGGAAAGTAGGGTAGGGGCCTTCATTCCTAAATAACCATAAACTTCCCAACTTTCAAATATCCTCTACAAAAAATTGTTTGATTACTTTAGCTTTTAAAACAATATTTTCACTCACAAATGAACCTATAGATGGTTCGGTGCTTTTTCGACCAAACTTGGCAGATAAGTAAGGTACATCAGGAAACCACCTGGAAAAGTGATTAAAACGGCTTTCTTCCAGAAAGACGGGTGCAGTGGCCAAAAGTTTGATTCAAAAGAATAGAGTAATCCAAGTCTGAAAAGAAGTTTATTTGTAAAACGCGCTATTAGTAATGACTGGGCACCATCTATCCACTACCCATTAGTATGCATTATATTTTCACTTCTTGGACTGTTTACAAAAGAATATAGTATTTACAGACTTTCGAATCAGCTACACATATTAATATCACAGTTCATTATCTCTTTCAAAAATAAATATGTGGCAAAAGTGACTTCAGCAATGTATGTCTTAAAATTCTAACCCAGACTGATATATTACGTGACACACTTCTCATGTTTTAAAAATATCGAGCAAGATTCAAGATCACGTCCATGACGAACTTACATGTCCACGGGATTTAGACAAAGACCCGTTTCGAAATGGATGCCTCAAATAATATAATCGTATCTCCCAGAAATAAACTTGGAATTAAACTAAAATGTTTTTCCTACAACCGAACCAAAATTATCTTCGCTAATACGAAAGCACACGTAACTATTTCACATTTAATACAAAAATATTTTATACTCTACTCTATCATGGTACGCATTGCAGTTGTCATCTGCTTCTTGGGGCCCCCTGACTATGAATAATAATAGTACTTCCGGTGAACTGAATAGTCTCTGAAAACTAAACTCCTATGTGGAAAATAGATTCTCGCGGGCCAAAGAGCGAGATTTACGGAAAACAATAGCTATTGGTTGCAAGGCATGTGACGTCACTATACGGACCGTGAGCTAGTATACATAAGGGAAAGCATAGAGAATAGAGGATATAAAAAGTGATATTACACCTAATATTTTGTAGCAAATAAGTTATATTTAATTTTGTTATATCTTTTATGATTGAATGATGAAATAAACAATTAAACGATATAAAAATACACTAGAAACTTTCTAAATTGTAAAAAGAAAAAAAAATATCTTAACGTTACCGGTATCAGAAAAGAAAATTTACACTCAAACGAAATTGATTTTAGAACTGTAATATCAAAATTAGAATCATTTTCATTACAAAAGAGAGACAGTATAACCATGATAATATTATTTCCCTTAAAAATAAATATATTTTTGGATCCTTTTGGCAATTATTCATAATCTATTAAGTGCACGAGCAATTATTACAGTCAGCGCCCTCTCTAATTCACACTCACATCTAAACATAAGGATCGTTCAAGCATTACGTAAAAATTCAAGGAGAGGGTTTAATTTAAGCTTTACTTATTTCATCTGATAGTGGGAAGGGGCATCAGAACACTGCTTACGTAAAATTCGCTTACAAACATTGTGTAAATTCAAAGATTGAAACAGTAACTTGGGCCACGAAATAAACGATAATACATTGCAAGTGGAGGCCAGGGCTGGGTTTCAAGAAAAATCTTATATTAGACTTAAGAGTTTAACTTAAGTCGGTCAGAGTTGCACTCAGCCAAGTGCGTACTTAAGTCTGTTGCTGGAAGCGCTTAATACTCTAACTTAAGTACTACTTTTCGTACTTAAGTAAAATCCGAAAAATAGCATTTTTCGCTGCTAATTAAGTTTCACAACACTGCAATTCCGACCAAATGTGATCGTTGCGCATGCTCAGTGATAGTTAACAGTTGAATTGCTGTTGGCGTGTTAATTCAGAAGCGGAATTCGTGTAAAGAATATATATAAAAGAAGAATTATTCAAATTCCCAACATGAATATTTTTTTTCCTTGACGAGCTGGCGAGCTTCTAAGGACGGATCTACAGTTTTTAACAGTTTTTGTCCGACTGGTTTGTTTCACAAAGTAGAATCCGAACCACTCCATTCAATTGGCCCCGGCGGGAATTGAATCAATGTCCATGTACAGAAAAACAGCTAACGTTGCTACTAAAGTAGAAGAGTGCGTAGCTATGTAGGCTACGATGGCTTCGGTAAACGCATGTGTTAGGTACAAGAAGTAAGGTCGAATATGCTTTTAATTGATACTTCCTTTATGCAGTATGCACCCGTCCCAGAGGCAAAAACCAAACCAAAGAGCTTGGAATTAAATTAAAAATTATCTACAGTCTGATCAGAACATGTTTGAAATAAGACACATGATTTTTAATAATTATTTTTATTTGTACAAGTTTGCCACTCGTGAACCGTCGTTGTCAAATACATTTTAGTTCTGCACTTTTCCTTTTGAATTGGGTGAGCAGCTGCGTATTTAAATGTTGATTTCTGGGGAGTCCAGCACCTTTGGGGGAGAAGGGTCCGATGTCTGTCTGGGTGTGAGATTTGTGTAAAATCAATATACTTTTCCTAAAATGACAGTAATTTTACCTAAAAAAAACAAACAAAAAAAACAAGAATTTCCGGAGGGAGTTCGGATATTCCGGGCCCACCTCATAACTACTTCCCTGTGGGTGATTTATATTTAAATACATGGGTTCTTGATTATTTCGCCAGGCTGTAGCTAGGAAGGGACCTAATATCTTCCTGGCTCTACATAAAAAATACATATTTAAATGGGTAAATAGGAAGTAAAACCATATTTCGTGACGAGTGACTAGACTTAAATTTGCAAAATGGAAATACTGATTAAAAGTCATTTTGTCATGTATGTCGAGACACAGGATAAGTCCTTTACATAATTTAGTTATCCCATACTATGTTTTCATGCTCCCTTGTTCATATCTTTATTTGCGTTCTTTTTTTCTGCATTTTTAATGCTAAAGACGTTCTGAATCGGCGAAATAATTTCATGGCATTTTCGCAAAAATGTTGAAATAATCTATGAAAGGGAGGAAGTTATTCTGAAGGAGTAAGATAGCAGATATTTTTAATCTCTATTGATATTCATTTACAAGCATTTGACCACATCACATGGAGTCACGAATATTTGAAGCACACAATACATTTTAGGAGAAATTAAAGGAATGATCCTGTGTGTCAACAAGTTTCAATCTTACACCACCGATTTGAAAATTTTAGGTAAACCACTGGCTGACTTTAACGGTCTAACCACACCAATCATATTCTTAATATAAACTTCCTAAGATTTATTTTCATAACGCAGTCCCTAAGTTCAAGTGTCGAAGTCAAGATCATAGATCAACATTTTTGTGCTCATGGTTCGCGTTCTACTCCCACCAGTTACTCTTACTGATGTTTCCTTTGGTTTCACTCAGTCACAGCAGATGAAAGCCGAGATGGTGCATGGAATTAAGGCGAGGAACACTACGAGTGGAGAACAAATTATTGAATAAAGCCAAAAGTACTCCAAAACACATAAATTATATTTTTTAAATCTATTTTATGAACTCACTGACTGCCAGAAAATGTGTAAATATATTAACAGTTGCAAACGGTCACCTACAAAATTCTGCAGTAAGTTTTTCATTTATCGTCGATCCCATTGCAGCATTCACCTACGTTTTTAATGCATCGGTTCCTTTCCCGTTTTTGAAACTATTAAATTTACGACTTATTTAGTAGCTAAGCTTATCCGACACAATATACACCCTCATTGTGAAAAATTCATTAGTTTCTTACGCCCGTTCCCAAAACCTTGGACCACTTTTATTTTTTGTTTTATCTCTAACGCAGTATAGCGCCTAAACGGAAGCAGGTAACAAACTGACTTCAGATTAGGGTTTAGGAACCTCGATTTACTAGGTCGTTTCAATCTGGTGACATCATAATCTCCGTACGTCTATACACTTCTATAATTTTTTATAACTTACTCTGATTTTATACCAAAGGTAAAATAAAATAATGGCTGAGCAAAGCCCTACAATTTATTTTAAAAAATTAAAATTTTTGTAAACGTTTTCGCCGACTACCAAAACACTCGGCTTCCTCAGACACACTAAGGCAGAGGAAGGGATAACAGTTTTTCATGAGCAGTTAAGGAGAAATGGATATGATAAGAGGAGGTTGAAGCTAAGAAAGAAAGGAGAGACCGAGAGACAAGGAGAAGAAAGAGCGGAACAAAAGGAATATGGAGAAGAAGAGAAGAAACTATGGTGGGGGATAGAGAGTATAGGAGAGGATACAGAAGTGATAAAGTGAATGTTGAAGAAGATGGGAGGTATTTCAACTTACAGAAAAGGAAGCAAAAGGCTACTGGACGTCATAAGAGAAAAGAAGAAGAAAAAAGTGAAGAGAGAAGAGGAGGGGAAGGAAATTATGGAGAAAAAGGGAGTGATATATAGAATCCAGTGTAGTGATTGTGAAATGTGTTATGTAGGCGAAACGGGAAAGAGGTTAAAAGAGCGGATAAAGCAACATAAAGCTGATATTAGGTTGGAGAGGGACAGAAATGCTATATATAAACATATAAGAGACACGGGACATTTAGTGGATTGGAGTGAAGTAAAAGTGTTAGGACAGGAAGACAGAAGGACGGTCAGAAAATGGAAAGAAGCACGATTTATAGAAGTTGAAGGTGGAAAAGCGATGAACTGGAACGCGGGACTTAAAATTGATGACCAGTGGGGTAACTTATTGAGAAGCCTGAAAATATAGATTGTATTATTGTTGTAAGGATGTACAGTGTTGCTTTGTTATTATTATTTATTTATTTATTTACTCTTTATTTTATATTTTTAACTTTTTAGTTTTATTTATTTCTTTATTTATTGTATATATTTTTAGTTTTCCTTATTTTTCTTTTATTGTATAATTAGTTTTGTTTATTTTATTGCTCATTTTATTTTATTTTATTTAGTTTCTATTTTATTTTTTATTTTATTTTCTTATTTAAATAGTTTGTACAAGAAGGAAGAGGAAAAGGGCTTAATTTGATTTTGTAAGATAAAGGTAGTAGGAGCAGGTTAATTAAAAATTCACTTCTTGTAGTCGGTACGGGATTGGCTGGGAACTTTTGATAAGAGCCAATCAGGAACCACGGAACTGTCTCACTGAAGGTTGTGTTGTGTATATGATTTAGTGTGTCTGAGGAAGCCGAGTGTTTTGGTAGTCGGCGAAAACATTTACAAAAATTTTAATTTTTAAAAATAAATTGTAGTGCTTTGCTCAGCCATTATTTTATTTTACCTTTGGTATATAAAAGCAAAGCTTTCGTATGGAGAATATCTGATTTTATGTTCATCCTGGATATCCCTTATTTTCTTCCCATTTATTTCGATACTTTTAACAATGGACAATTTGCCGCTATAACCTTTCTTTTAATTATACTCATTTTGTTACATTGTCATCGGGTTCACCTTTACTTATACAACAAACTTCTTTGTTGTTTAGTTTTATTTTACTTCATTAGCTGTAGAGTTTCTGTTTTAATTTTTTAACTGAAATACAAAGCGTGTTTTACAATAACTAGGATGACCTTTAAGGTTAGGGAAATGACAAATCCTGATTTCAGAAATTCAACTTATGTAGGCCTACTTTAAACTTTGGTAAACTTTATTTTTATATGGGCCACTCTAGTATGTACGCCTACTTCTATCTTATTTTATATTTCTTTTCATGGCCGTAGATAGGCTATGAATACGTAAAGGTGTTTCTCCTAACAATATTTTAAACCATTTCTGTTATTCCTGCAATAAACGGAGATAAATCAATTCTAGAAAATATGTCTTACTCACTATTTTTTCTAGTGTTCCAAATACGCTTGGTAATTTGCTAATTGCAGTATAAACAAACTATTTTTGTTAGATATTATTATTATACTTTAGACATTATAATTCAAGCAATCACACATTTTCTGAAGAAATAAAAAAGTCTAATATTTCTGAATCGAGTTTCGCAAAATGTTGGCATTTTAAAAAGACCAGGTTGAACCCTGCTTGTACTGTACTCTTCCTTCTTCACAGTAATGTTGAACTTAACTCACAACTTCTTATTTATTGTTTATTTTTTACGTATCACATTTTGAAGTATTATGAGGTGCATTACATCGACATGCCAAAGGCGGCATTTGCAGGCGTTTCCAGTGATGTACAATATTAACAAATTTTAATATATCATACTGATAGAAAGGCACGTAAAAAGCTAAAAACTAAGTCATAACGTATATAATCATGTTACTTTTGCGTTTCGTGAAAGTAAAAAATAATCTCCCCTGGGAGAGATTCGAACCCATGACCCTTGAAAGTACAAAAAGTTTCGGTAGTGCGCCTTAACCAACTACGCCACGAAACCACAACACATAGCTGTTGTTTCAAATACTGATAAGTATATCACGAATAGAGATAATGCATGCTATTTATTTGAGTCGTTCCTATCATTTATAACTTATTTCACGTGCTTAAAGTTATTGAAACATGCAATGCAGATTATTTTATTACTTATTTCATCAAGAAATGGTGTGCAAATCCTTTCGTTTCCTTTTTTTCTATCTTTAAAGTGGTCAATAAGATATCTTACACAGCTTAAATTTAACTTAAGTGTGTCAGATACCTGTCTTAAATTCTTGCACTTAAGTGTGATACACTCTTGGACTTAAGATGATTCTTGCAACGGTGATTTCGCATTTTTGTCTTAAATGTTTGACTTAAGTCAGCTTTCACACTTAAGTATTTTCTTGCAACCCAGCCCTGGGCCTTCGTCTATGTTACCATATAGGCATCCGGTTGTTGAAACTGATGGCAAGCCTGGAAACCCTCGGTCAACGTGGCCAGCAGCAGAACTCGAACCTGTGAATCTTGTCATTGCTGTTCTCAAACTTCGGAACATCGCTGGAAAGGTTAGCAGGTTACAGTTTTCGTGTTGGCCATGCTGACTAGCGGTTTCCAGGCATTTCCTCAGTATCCCCAGGGGAATGCCTTTATAGTACCTTGGTTAAGACACTAGCCGCTGTCTTCTTTGTTCTGGATGGGTGCTTGGGGTAACTTCTCAAAGTTTTGAGCATAGTTTTACCTGCCTATATGGCCCATAAGTGTAAATCAGGTTTAATGAAAACTTACAGAAGATGAACCCACAAGTAATAAACAGAGAGAGAGAGAGAGAGAGGGGGAGAGAGAGAAAAAGAAAGAAAGAGACATACACTTAGCGGGCCCATACTTTCATGAATTTTCTCTTCATTATTAGAGGATGAAAGATAGTAATAATAATAATATTAATAATAATAATAATAATAATAATAATAATAATAATAATAATTATTATTATTATTATTATTATTATTATTATTATTATTATTATTATTATTATTATTATTCCAACTGGAAAACCATGTCATAGTTTACTATTTTTAATTTTGAGGACTAAACATATGCATGCTTTACCCAACTCCACTGGCCGGGTGGTCACGATCGATGCCTTTCGATAAGCATTAGGTTCGAGTCCCGCACACACCGCCAACTGACAGGTTTTCCAGAGTTTTCCTGTGCCCCGGTAGTCAAATGCTACGATGGTACCTTAAATATAGACCCTGGCCGCAACCTTGGTCACCCCTATTTGGACAGAAATAAAAATCGCAGGAGGTATGTGCCAAAATATGTAGTAATTAACTATCAATTTTAGGCACTGTAAAACTCTCATATAATGGATTTTAGAATCAAATATTAAAAACTTACGTTTCGAAGCGCAGAAAAAAAATAGGGATAAGCTGAAGTTTGAGAAGCGATGCAAAAATAAGCCTTGCTCTTTTTTTTCTTTTTTGTAAAATAAAAACAAAAACAAAAGAAACTAAGTTTTCTTTTCCAAGATTTCAATTTTTCGAACATTGCTATAAAAAAAGAACTAAATTTTATTATATGTTAGTACTACCCCGCCTCATAAACTCGTTTCAACTATGACATTTTTCTCCATGCCAGTTAGGCATTTCTTGAAAAGAATCTCCGTCAGGTTTTAAATTCTTATTTTTTATTGCAATCCAAAAGTTCAGTTTTAATTGCCCTTTGTAGCCATGAGGAAGGAAATGGATGGTGCAAAACCTTTGCATTTTTTACTTGAAATACCATATCTATTCTGTTACACCTTACAGTACAGACCATTCTCTGTGTGCTTCTTTGTCAGAACAAATAATAAAATATTCCCTGTGGGCTATTTCGATCCGTGTATTTGAAAGGGCAAAGTTGTCGTGCTTACTCATTGTTAAAAAATAACGAGGATCACAAAGAAAATAATACAGTTATTATCCTTTCATAACTACTTTAATAGCGCTGCAATCATTACGTTATGATAAAAACACGGTCGCTAGCTGATTCTAGTAGACGACTCAATGTGAGAGTCCGTACAGTGACGTCATGGTACAGTTCCACATAGATGGCGCCATCAGTTTTATATCCATGAATGGCATACCTAATAAATTCAAGATACCTTGAGTAAAAAGCATTAAGTAATGCCGTTGCAATCGGACACTGAATGATTGTTCTAAAGTAAAATACAAATATAGTGGCTTGTATACAAAACTTAAGTGTGAGCAGAAGTCATTCGTTATTTTCATATTTTTCAATTATGCGAGCGATGAGAAATGCTGATAAATAAAATTTGCTGTAGTGTATCTGTCAATAAAGCTTAATAATAACTTCAAGTCCATGACAAAAAGAAGCTGGATAAATATGGCCTCGAAATATTTTCAAAGTGTAATAAGAGGAGTCTTACCCCCCAGAACACGAAAATTACTCCCCCTCCGTGAACCCCTACCCGTCCGCGAAAGATTTCTCTAGAAGAAACTATAGTTCTAGCGTTGCTTTCACTATTAGATAGTACCTGACAACGATACTCATTAATGTGCCGTAGTATGGGAGACTTCAATATATAACCATAACAAATAACGCCATAGATACAGAATGAAAAAATAATTTACGACTAGTACTGCACAGTATTAAAAATATAATTTTGAAAACATTTTAAAAACATACGTTTCTTAAACAATTCGCACTAAAAGTTAAAACTAACTTTCTTTATGCATAATTAAAAAGAAAAGCATCGGGTCGCGGTCTCATATACAGTCACTTTATAAATTATTCAATTGGCGCACCCAATGCTTTCCTTTTTAGTCAGGCATAAACAAAATTAGTTTTAACTTTTAATGCGAATTGTTGAAGAAAAGTATGTTTTTAGAAAGTCTTTTATTATTTTTCGAGTTATTTCCGTGTTCGGATGCTTTTTCTCAAGCTGACTTGTGACCCAAATCCTAAAGTGTTCTGCAACCAATCAAACGGAATGTCGTTGCTGGCCAGTATTTATTTTAGGATAAGGAAAAAATACTAAAATATATATGCTTTTAAAATATATAAATATATAGAAATGTATGAAATTAACAACGGAATATTGTATTGTCACCCGACTTACGTCGCCGTGCAAAATTTCATTATTATATGACGTCAGGAAATGAGTTAAATTAACGTTACAAGATTTGAGGACACGATGAGCCATTGTGAATTAAAGGAAAGTATGTAATGATATTGGTTTCAACGTTCGTTAAGCGAATGCAAAATTACACACCCTTTCAAAAATAAGTCTTTAGGCGATAAGAAGATAAAATACCTCAGTGTGTTTTTACTCAGTAAATGGTATTACTTCAGTCTAACTTTGTGATAGAAATCAAAATAGTAATTTGATTCACAGTATCATGAACGTTGTAATCATGAACACTTACTTCTTGAATCAAGATCTCTTCTAATATTGTAATCCCAACGAAGTTTCGGTCTTCCCAATGGCCTTATTTCCTCCGGTTTTCCAACTACGAACATACTCTTCGTTTCCCCCATCCGAGCTACATTGCCTTCCCATCTTAGCCGTCGTAATTTCATTATTCTTACAACACTGGGTGAGTCGTACTATACAGTCGTCTCCATTCTCCAGTCATCTCGTATATCTTTGTCAACATCTTTTTTTCAAACACACGCAATTTATGTTCATCTCCTAGAGTCATCTTTCGCAACCATAAAGTATTATTGGCAGAATAGCATCATTATTTTTAAAATAGCATATTCTAATGGAAAGAAACCGTAGTGGTGACCAAGCATCAGATTGTTTCAATCCGCTGTCAATCTCGAAAGTATTTGATATTTTATTCATTACCTATACGTATTCGGCTTATGGGGTCGCTGAGGCACATCTTCAGTAGCTGAGCAGTTTGCTTTCGAATTCCAGATCATACTAGGATATCACATAGTTTTTCCCCTTTTGATGGAATTATATGCTTTCTAAAAATCAATGAGTAAGCGGTGAAACGTCCCATTGTATTCCCATTTCATCTCAAGGCAAAAATCGAACTATTTCTTTCAAATCCACGTTATTTCATCTACGTATACGCTTAGGCGTGTTAGCAACATATTAGTCACAACTTTGTAGTAACATGTTGCGAGTAAAGAGATTTCACGCTAATTATTACAGTCAGAATTGTCGCCTTTCTATAAACCGAAACTATTACTGAGGTTTTCCATTCCTTTAGATGTTCCTCCTGTCTCTCTTATTACTTCGTTTACCTCGTTTCAGGTTGTTATATATGCTTCTAAGTATTTAAATTTGTTTACTTTGTCTATGATCTCATTTTTAATCATAATGTTTCTATAGGCACTGTGCAGGAGAAAACAATCCACGGCATGTACAACTGCCTACCTCCAAATAAAACAAATGAATATAATATTTACATTACAATTGTCGGTTTACAATTTAAAAACTTTCCTAGACAGAGGTTTAACTTTATTTGGGAACGCAAATACTTTGCTTGTATGCTTTTTCCCTATATTCATGTAATAACAGAATGATCGGACGGAATCCACAGGCTTCCTTTCCTCTCACCTTCTTTGGTTATAACACGTAACCACTTTTTACGTTGTTCATTGTCTGCCGGAATTTCGTGAAATGATACTCCACTGTATTCCGACTTGTCTTTTTTTGCCTTACAGAATGGTACGCAACAATTCTGCACCATTCTTTTCGTAAAACTCTTCGAAATATTCAGCTTTCCCTATACCAATACTTAAGAGTTACTTACTAAAACGGACGTATTGTGCTGCCTCTAGCTTCGGAATTAGGAAGCAAATGTTCACGCGGCAAACAATGCTTTTTGAAGAGAATGGGCAGGCAGCTATAGATTCAGCAGGCGGTGGGTTTGGTTAATAGTATTGTTTATACCAACGATTATTCTGTATAAATATTGATAGCATTCAATTCTTTAATGATGAATATTTTATCCTGTTCATGAATTCAAAGACAAAACAACAACAGCTTCATAAGTTAAAATTTCATTTGTCCAATTAAAAAAACTAACTGAAGAAATTCTGGAAAATGTTTGGATACCTGTTGAGAATGAGATCCTCCCAAGTAATTTGAGAAAATCAAGTAATTTGAGGATCTGATAAACTATCTTCCTTTTCAAACAGATTTCGCAAGGAAAATTATTAGAATTACTTGTTTAAGAAGAAAGGTTTGAAGAGGATGAGAACAAACAAAGCCTACATTTACCCCCATAGTACAGAGTTACTAGAAATCATTCATCAGATTTCAAAATACGGTGTTTTCAAAATTATTACACGTATAATAATGATTGAAACATGAAAAGAAACGGAAACTCAAGAAGTGTTCCTCGCTCACCACAAATGTTCTATGTATGCTCCATTGGTCACACGCCGCACGTCAAAATGTAATCAAGTGATAACACCTATCCATTCCTTTTGTAGCATTCCATTGTCAATGGCCACCATAGCAGTACTGATGATTTTCCTAAGCTCTTCCAGTGTTTTTGATTGTGGTCGATCGTAAACACCACGGTCCTTAACATACCCCTACAGGAAAGAAATCTCGAGGGCTCAGATCAGAAGATCTGGAGGACAAAGCGAACAGAGCAAGTCATTCTCACCAACACATCTAAAAAAACACATCCAGGACACTCGTATCGCAAGCTGGTGCCACGCAGCTGGTGGACTTGGTGTACTCCTTCTAGTGCAGCGCTTCTACCTACTGTGCATGTGTGTCATAATGTCATTCACGGCGAAACAATGTGCCGGTAGATTAAAAAGTTTGAGACCAACTGCATTAAAACATGAATTTTCTGTGTACACTGTCCAATGACAAATGTACTGCAAATACAATACCCTCTTAACTCAGTGACTAAGTAATAACAACAAATCTCAGAATACAAAATAGCATACTGTCTGCAAACGATGAATACTTCTTTTTATTTCTAATTTTAAGGTATTAGTGAAATAGACATCCAATCATTAGAACTTTAAATGTCGTGTCATTTAGTAAGAGAGGAAAAAGTTCATTCCTCAAATGCAGCCGAGGAACTGTTTCCGGTACTGCTAAGAATAGTATCCGATTACCGATACCTCAGAAGTTACTCTCCAGATTAAACAACTTGGTAGTCAGCTAATCACTAGATTGAAACTCCATTCCTGCTGCTCTGTATATGTGAGAAGTATCTATCGATAACCCATATATCGTGAAAAGTGTTTCAGAGTCTAAACCTTATCCTCTGCTGAGACACAATCAGATTATCTTATAGTGCTTGGATTGCTGTTGGGTAACAGTCGCTGGTAGGGTGAAAATTAACGATGTTGGATTGATTTTATTTTTACTATGATTCAGGGGAGCAACTACTATGGAGCGAAATTTCGCAATGCGAGGAGCCCGACCCTTCCAAGGTGTCCCTTTACACTAGCTTCTCAATGGGCCGAATCAACCTCTGTTCTTGGGTATTATTCTCTTGCGGGATTGGGAATAAAATGTAGTTACGCTTCTGCTGTGAGTATTTCATAATTTCATTTAACGTGTCTAAAGCTGCAATTCTCGCAGGGTTGCAAATGTGACATATTAAAAGCAAAGCTTCTAGCCACGTTAAATTGCAATGGAGTTCTGCTGAGTTTTACGCTTGTGAACGATTGAAATATGTTTTCTCGAGAGTTTCAAGGGCTGTATTCGTCGTTTTCTGTATACAGACTGGCTATCATGTATAGGCAAATAATTCCCAGTTAAATGAATGATAATAGAACAAAAACATAAGCTCGACTGTCGAATTCCGTTTCCGTTGTTTTAGATATAGGATGTCTAACTTGCAGCCTGAAATCGAACTTTAAAGATGGTAAATATACAGAAATAAGATACAAAGGCTTAAAATAAAATTTTGTTTCTGGAGGTTTATTTGTATCCGCATGGTGTATGTCAAGGAGTTAAATGATCATATCACCGTGTTGTAAGTGTTGCAAACGTAGTACTTTTTTAAATTTGTATTACTTCGGTTCATGAAATATTTGTTATCCTCCAGTGTTGGTAAACGTTATGTATGAAGCACTACACACTAGAAAGACAGTGTACTGGTGTATTCAACTGGGTTCGACCGAGTAGACTTGTGAGAAGCTACACAGACATTGTATTGTAGACGGCAAGAGCAAGGTCCTACATGTCATTATGTAGCTCTCAAGCCAGTGGTGGGGCAACGATGGCTCAGTTGGTAGTGCGTTCTCCTCTGGTGATAGATCCCTGCTCATGCCATGTGGGCTTCGTGGTGGGCAAACACCATATATGTGGGCTTTCTCAGGATTCTCTCTTTTCCTCCCACTTCTTCATTCCTCCAATTCATCCCATCATCATCCATACAGCTTGAGCCATAGTTGCCTAAAAGCCTTAAAATAAATTTAAATTCAAGCCAGTGGTCCATGAGTCAAGGAATGTGAAGGGTGGAAGCTACTCAGCTGAAAGATGTGGTGAGGATTGGGTGGATAATCAATCCGGATGAATCGTTGTTACAACTGCACCTGAGTGGCTCTTAAGAGGGAAAAAGTTTTTCGTGTAAGATAGTTCAGTTTAGCGGTTTCATCCGGATAGAGGTTAAAATGAATCCAGCAGCAGGCTAAAACTGAGTTTCAGCGTCTCCGAAGTTTTAAGTAGGGGTTACCAAACGGCCGGTATTGTATCAATCTTGCCGTAAATTTCGATAATTCTCTCTATTATGCCGGTAACCAGTACCATGGTCTCATCAGCACTATTGCGATCACCAATATTCTGAAAATTAGTTGTTCATGAGATCGCTACTTAAATAATAAAACTTTTTCTTGTCTATATCTTAAAGTAGCGTTGCGCAAGCTATTTTTAAGTGCTAACCACTTTTATAAGTTGGTAGGTTCCCTGTGCCTGCCTAAGCGAAGACTTCGAGGACCACAGTTTGCGGAACACTGTCTTAAAACAATACGTAAAACAACTTCCTTAACATCAGACGCTCTCTCTGGAGTACGAAATGCAAAATCTCGTGTTAATTCAGAAAGCAAATAAAATTATATGCAAAAGATATTGTAATCAGCAGATTCTGATTGTTTTGGAAAAGGATATTGCATGTAATAAGGTTAAGCTAAGTTCTATTATTTACAATACTTACCAGTATTGACACACAACCTGCCAATAAAATTCCAAGTTTGGTACTACTAAGAAAATAGGGTTATGTATTCACACATTCAATATTCACGAATTGAATCTGTTATAGAACGCTTTGGCGTTGAAAGAGATCCAGATTTTGGAGTGCTCTTGTGATGAAAGTTTGAAATGGATAAACAGTGATGGGTTGGGCATAGATATAATAAGTTTAATCTGAGCTTTTTCCGGAGTGGGCATGAGTAAAACACTAAAGAGTTATCGGGATTTAGATCAGGGTTCTAGTAGTCCTATGGCTTAGAATTGAGCAATTTTCTCCACATGTGTTAGAAGGATTTTACAGTTTATTGTAGTCTTTGGTATTGTGAGGTCCAGTACAGAAGGTCAGTTGTTAGGCCGTTAAAGACCATGATCTGAATTATAGACCTGACAAAGTTCACAACGAACAGGTAATGGAGGCCGAGAATTTGATTATTCAATTGGGTAACGTTTTTTTTTAGATATAGGCGCATGTGGTGAGTAGCTCATTGATCGCCTCTTGATGATGAGTGATTACCTGGACCATATAACTTAGAGTGCCTGTCTTGGTTTGATACAGATACATTTGATGTTTTGCACGTGTCTCTCAGACTCTATTTCTCTCTCCATTTCCTTGTCGGTTATAGTCGGATCCACTCAATGAGTGACTACAGAGAACGTGAGTAGTCTTTGTGGAGGATCTGGAAGTCTCAGAAGTTAGTTTTTCTAAGTGAGTGAATACTATTTTAGAAATATGAAATTTCGGATCAAATCCAGCCAGCAGAAATGAATAAGACGACGAAGTTGTTTGAAGTTTGATCGTGTGATTAGTGAGGTCCATGGAGGTCCTTGAGGCCCATTTAAGTGGAGAGTACTAGATTCTGACTTGCTGAGCTTATATATCTTGTTTGGTGATGGTGATGTTCACGTGTTTCGTCTTGATTTGCTGTCTGAAGAAATGTAATTGGTCTTTGTTTCGTCTCCATACACACTTGGTCAAAACAGTGTGTAATATTCACTCTTTTGAGAGCAGAAAGAGTGAACACTCTTTTTAGAACACAAATTTCAATAAACAGTATTGGTTTCCAACAATATACTCTCGCTTTGGATGGAAAATGTGCTTTTTCTCGATGGAATTCCGATGGTTTTAGGATGTAATTTTTTCTTCAAATTTGAAAAAAGCGATCTTTCATCTTTTAGAGTGGGTTATTTCTCATCTTTTTAGAGTGGTTTACAATTTAAAGTGGTTTAGTTAAAAATGACAACAGAAAACCTGAACACTTTTCTCGGTGACAAAAATATACCAAAAGACGTCATGAGTAACCGAGTAAGATATCTACAAGAAATATTTTAACCTTATTCTCAAGAAACTAGCGAGACGAAAGAAACCTTTTGAAGGCGCATGGGCGACTGAAAACTTGACGCCACATCTGGTTGGTTACCATAACAACGCCGTAGGCCAATTCTAAAATAAAATAAGTTTGATAGCAAACAGGTAAAAAACTCAGTTGTGGAAGTAAAGACTGTTAATATTTTTCGATCTGTTGATTATTTTCGGTGTCAAGCGGAAACTGAAAAAGCAGAAAATGCTGCGAAGTCCAAACATAAACTTTTGTTTACATTTGACCTAGATTCGAGGTAAAGTGCAAGTTAGTACCTGTGAACAACAAATATAACAAGTTTATGTGAGTAACTAAGTTTTATCCGGAAATTTACTTTTTATGAAACTCATAAAAAGATACGATTTATCTTTACGAAATCTTGATTCATGCTATTACTTATACCTTATCTGCAATATCCATTTGCGCAGATGTATGTAGTGTACAAAAGTTTGGTTTTAGCACTAGTATGTATCTTTCTGAGTGTATGTCCTTAACTATAACTGCAGTTTAAGTTCTTAGATCTGTTTACCGGTTACTCTCTTTTTATTCAAGTGGAAAACTCAACAATACGTGTAAACGATGAACGTATACAAAATTGCATTTAATGGCATTGCGTGGATTTGTTTACTTACTTAATTTGCTCCTTCCACTTCCTTTTCTAGTTTCAGTCCTTTGGAAATACAAAATACAACAGCACGTGTCTCTTTCATTGCAATGAGGACGATATGCAATAAAGCATAAAACCGAAACCATAATGAATTTTTGATATCTAAATAAACAACACAAACCCATTGCTCAATACCTTTCTGTTTAGACTAAAACATAGTAGGTTTCCATGGCGACGAACCGAATGTGATGCAAGACTTTATTCGCCAAACCTCGCAGTTTAGTTAGATAACTGGCTCAGTGGTTAAGGCGTTGGATAACTGGCCCGAAGGTACCGGTTCAACTCGCCCCGAGATTGAATTGTTTCACTCTTTTTCATTAATAAGAACATCGCCTTTCTTTCTTATTACTTATGAAGAAAAGCTCCCTTTTACATCTTTCTACCTTTGCAACATTATATTGCGTCGGTTTTGTGTTCACAAGATGAAAATTTAACGGTGTATATGGAAATTAACCCAAAGAATATTATGTCAACATTCCCATCGAAATGGACTACCATAAATCCCATTCTTTTTCGAGTGGAAATTTCTCATTTTTTCTCCAATGAAAATACACTCTGAAAGGTGGTTCCTCTTATTCCGCTCGGTTTGAGCGGAATTCCGCTCTATGAATGTAGTGTGTATGGCTTTTCATAAAGCATATTAAGTACAATCTACGTATGCAGGTAATCTTGGAACTGTTGGAAGAAACATATGCGTAGAGTTCGCTGTTGGATTCACATGTCGGTGAACGGTTAAAAACAGTGTAGGCCAAAGTCAGAGATTAGGATTAATATAAACGAAGTATTCGTTGTAATAAACAATCCACGTGAATATACAGTGATGTGGGTCCCTTTCTTCCTCAGTTTAGATAGGAGTCTAGACAGACCAATCTCTCGATGAATTCTAGCTTGGCTTTTTTTGGTAAAATTTAGGCTAAAGATGTAATATTAACTTCCAAGTACATTCGATGTTAACGTTGTGTTGCCATCTATCGATGAAAAATCGATCATACCAGTTTATTCCTTCTGTTCCCAGACGTCAATAATAAAAATTAAACAACTTAGCTCTACGATTCTACAAACATTCGCACCAGGGTTTAAAAAGTATGCAAACTTGTTACGCCACTGCCACCAATCATTAGATCTTGCGACCTGTATTCATCACTGGTGTCCAGATTTGGCTAGCAGTTCTTTTCTCTAAATTCTCAACTTAAGCGATATCAAGACAGTGATGCCGTTCACCACCGTCCTGTATTTTATCTTGGTGTCGCGAATGCATTATTTTCCTCTGATTTTCGGCACGTCGTCTGCAGCTTGTTCAGACGGAGGGAGGACTCTTTCACCTTTTAATTTGCAGGATAAGTCATCTTAGCTCTTGGCTAATATCAGATGATGAACATGCATGTAATTTACGTTGGCTACCAGTGATTACAAATGACCGTCACCAAAATGTTTCAGGTGACCTCATTGGGCACCAAATTTTAGAGAACATTTTAAATACGGATTCGCACATGTTCCTGACACTTAATAACAACTCAAACACACAAACATAATTTTATATAAAATTGGTTGGCTAGGGATGGAAATATCCGTATTATTTTTCTAATGTGTCGGATAATGTTTATGCAAAATTTTGTGCTGCTACGTCAAACGGAATGGATACAATTTGAACATTTTAATTTTAGAGAGAACAGTTTGATAACACTGACACCTACTGTTCTGTACTGTTTCCTACTGTGTTGAATAATGCTTTTATGTCAATCTTAGTGCAGATGGGTCTAACTGAATGAAAGTAATTTGGACAATTATTATTATTACTATTTTTTTCAAAAAAATAAATAAATTGGAAATAATTATTCGTTTCACTAATCTGATGGGTCTGCAGTTTCGTAGTTAGTCTAGGCATTTTTCCATGACACCTTATTCACCTCTCTACACCTTGTGGTTTCTGAGATTTAGTTTTTGGACTTTTATTATTTTTGTTTATATATTTAAATTTTATTTTAATTTCTTTAGGGAGAGTGTTCCAGATTAATGTAGCTCTGTAGCTGATACTGCGAAGACCATAGGTTAAGGCGGGGGCGAGGAAGTGCTTTTTTTTTGTATCTGTTATTGCCCTAAACAGTATCGTCCCAATTTTTCACTTTTATCCTAACTTTCCTTGTCCTTATTATTAGTTTTCTTCTTTGTGCCTTGGCAATTACAAACCAACTGAAAGAATATTTCGTAATGTGGAGGACTATAGCTATCAGCATTCAACAGAAGGATACATCTATAATTAAACGTAGATGATTATTTGCTTAATTGTTTATCTTGCCAGCAGATGGTAGTTGCCAAAGCAGTTAAAAAGTTAAAATATGTACAATTAACTTCAAAGAAAGCATACAAAGGAAAACAATTAAATAAAAAAATATTCGTTAACAAACTTACATTAATTGTCTGCAACTTGCAAACGCGGTTTATGCAAATTGCTACGAAATAACAGCTTCTCGAGCTAAAGATGAAGTAACTTAATTAAAATTGAGAATTATGTTTGACTTTATAGGCTTATAATTGTATTAATTTCATAATAGTAAGTTTTTGTTAAAGGACATTGCATCTATTAAAATTAGTAGTAGTTCTGTTCTTTATAATTATAACAAATATTGACTACAGTCTGATAAGTAAGTGCCGAACCTGGTACAGCTATGGACATAAAGATTGTCGCATGTCTTTAGAGATTATTTCCCAAATTCCCAGCTATTTCCCTCGCAGAGGGAAATTTCCCGCAGTTGAGGGAAGTTCCCTGACCTTGAAAAATATGAACATAATCCGACATTAAAGCCCATTACAGATTAATTGTGATATACGTATATTGTAATTATTTGCACAAACAAATAAGGGATTACAAATCAAAGAGAAAATTTAAAAATAATATCAATAAATTAAACACTGAATGTCGTATTAATCCATAGTCTTACATTGAAATCTAGTAAAAACACATATTGTTATTCGGTAATAGGATGGATCAGTGGTTATCGTGCTCGACTCATAATGAATTTTAATTTTGTCATGGGTTCGAATCCTGGTCGTTGATCATATTTTGTAATTGTAGATTAATATAGATAATCTTCACTTTTATCATTTTTTAAGTTTGATATTTAATTCAACTATGATACTTTTATATTTTACTGTTAATTTTAAAGTTATTTCAAGAAGCTTTCTACCATTCTTAGTTGGGAAACGTAATCTGAAAACTGATGGGTTTCTCCTTAGAGGAACCTAAGAATGTAATGTGTGTCCAAAATGTTCATGAATAAAACAATTTAGTGATTGCTGATTTTATTTGAACACTAGTTTTGGTGTTCACTCCTGACAAAATAATAATTAATGAGATCAGAAGCTTCAAGTTACTTCTTGAATTAGGTCATATTAGGTTGGTTGGTTTATCTAGCAGTTGGGGCTGTTGGGGCGTCCCATTTGGGTTACCAAAACTTCTATTAAATACTGCTGGTAACGATAATACAGAGTAATCCATATAAACCTTGAAATTTCAATTACTTATTTATTACTTCCTTGTGGAAGTGACAGTGAATTCGAGATTGCATTGTATTGTTGAATTGCCTCCAGCAGAATCCGTTTAGGGGCCATCGCTGAAATTAAAATACGATTATCGTCCATCCTATTAAAAAAGTTGAACGGTGAAGGCCTACTACATAGGCTTTATTTCTGTGGCCTATGCTTTACTATTTCTACCACTACATACTACTTCCACGGATAACGTTGCTTTCGGTCCCTTAGTAGCAAAACTATAGCAAAAGGGACCTTCTATTCCCGCTCATGGTGTCAGTCCGTCCACCCTTGGCTAGAAATTAAATCTCAGGAACTACAAGTTGTAGAAGATGCTTGAGATGTCGTTGGAAAAGTCTTAGACCAGCTGAGAGCCCCTGCAACCGTTTGATTGGTGCAGTGGTTCTGAATTGATAGCCCATTCTCTATAAAAATCAATTGTTCAAATTCTTTCCATCAGTTAGACCTACCTACCTGTACCAAACTTGGCATTAACATTATTCGACGCAATGCAAACATACTGAGAGAGTATACGATGCCAAATATTCTCACTTACTAATGTTGTCAGCCTATTTAGTGTGGGAGTGTGGGATTGGCTGTCTGCCCAGGGATTAGGTTTCTTACACAGGATTGAAGGTCATTTAAAAGGTGAGCAGTATATAC
>JAGDQP010006090.1:26267-54986 GCA_022664845.1 Lepisma saccharinum
AGATTTTCGGCCAACAGTAGCAGAGTGAGTTCACGATATTATCGTGAATGGGCATCAATCAAGTTGACTTGCTCCCGGCCTCAGATTAAATTACGCCGCCACTGATCTATGGAGCTCTGCAATAGTTGGGAACTGATAGTAGGTTTACAGTTTATTTGGAGTTCGAGCGTTGGCATTATATCTTTTTAAACTACGTATTTGTTGCTGAAAGAAAATGAAAAGTATGTTTCCAGATTCAGCAAAATAGATAAATAACAGCTCTTTGCCTGGATCTGGTAAAATATTTTCGCGAACCTGCCATTGAAAATCGCTTGCTTAAGACAGGCACATATCTAGAAGATGGTTTCACGCAGAACCAACGCCTTCACAATAAGGACCCGAGGTCTGTATGTGTGTGAAATTTACATAAAATGCAAATAATTTTGCCCAAAATTATATTAATATTACTAAAAATATCCGAATTTCATGGGAGGGAGTCCGGAACCACCCTCCACCCCTAAATAATCCCTGGCTTAAGTCGTTCGAAAATGCATCTACATGGACACATTTCTCAACATGTCAAATGTTTGTGAACCGTTGCCCTAAACTAATAGGCTAGATTGCCATCACCCTGCATTCTAGAAATGTATATGAAATGAGTTTTATTTTATTACGTTTCAAGAAGACTCTCTCTTTTAACCCAATGTTTTGAAAAACGGTTTTCGCAAATCTGACAAGATAAAATATATACTGTTTTTTTTTATTATAAGTTATTTAAAATTAAAACAATTTGTTAATATATTCCCTGATTACACACTTCAATTTGAAACATCGGTAGAAATAATTAGACAAATCATGTAGTTCATGTAGTTCATTCAATTACTAATAGAGGGCAGTGATTATCATTAGTAAATTAGATGTTTTCTAACTTCTTGAAAAAGTATCTCATTTGACATTTATTTATAACAGTTGGGGTTTACGGAACGGAAATTGAGTTACATTATTTAAAGAAATATGGTAATTTATTTTTAATACAATTGAACCTCACCTACGTCGTAAATAATTATATCCTCATTAAATTAATCAAGTATTTAATTTGTTAGCAAAGCCTAGAATTAAAAATTCCCCTTGGGTTACAAAATAATTTCCTTGCGGGGGGGAAATAAGGGAATTTAACAACTTGCTGGGATTTTTGAACTTAGAATTTTTTCGACGCAAAATTTAATTTTATTGTATATTACCCTTGTTTGGCGATATATCAGGACAATATTTTTCACACAAATACGTTACGCAATTCTGCTTATCACTGCAAGTCAGTGAATTTATACGACGCTTCAATATATTTATTTTTGAGAGAAGAAATCTCAGCTATAGACATGCGACAATCTTTATGTCCATAGCTGTACAACTATGAAATAATATCGAACTAAGGTTACATATTCACATAAAATCAACTGTGGTTTCTACCCATTTTTACATCTCATAAAAAAAAAACTTCCCGTAGCACTTTGAACTATTCTGCCAACATATGTATTGCCTTTGTTCTCTATCACGTTTTGGTGATGGTAGAGAGGCTTAACCAGTGAGCGCCAAATCATGAAAATTAAGAGGACTGTTGTGAATGAAATTGATTTTGCTTCGAAAGGTTGTTTGATGTTAACACTAAGTGTGAGGATGCATTATCGTTCAAAGACGAATTTTTACAGCCAAATATTTCGCGTCTTACCGAATGAATTTGATCATGGAACTTCCTCACCATTTCATAACTGAACTAATCCATGTTTCTTGTCTAATGAAACGTTGAACATACTCAGAAGTGTAATGTACTATTAGATATTGTACTACAGAAGATCGATCTGGTTATATCCCACCGATTTGGCAACACTGCTGCCACCAATGTACGAAACAGAAAATTTTAACACTTGCAATGTAGTTGGCGTAGTCTCTCAGGTACCACGCTTTGGGGCAGCGTGTTCGCGATCGTGCAATGGTGTCCAAACTGAAACTGTATTTATAATTCTACGCCATGGGCCCTTTTCACGCACATTTTTCGTATACCCGAATAGTGAAACAGTGTAACGAACATGGTTTAAACCTTGGGTTGACCACTGAGAAAGAGATAGTGGCCAGACAAACACGAAGTGTGTCCGTGCAGAAACATTAGCCAACAAAACAGTTACGTCCAGGCCATCAGTGAAAGTGTCACCGAAAATGATAAGTGAGGTTCGGCTAATTGCAGTCCTAGAGAACCTACCACCCCAACTTCTCATGGCCCAGAAGTTCTATGTGGCACAGTCAACTATCAGAGATGTCATTTGTCGCCGTCTGGGCCTACGATGCATCCATAAGGGCCGGGTTCACAAACTCCTCCACCCTCACATTGCAGAATGTAAAACCAACTGCCGAAAAATGTATGAACGACACCTGGCTTGGCCAAAGTGGCAGTACGTGATCACATTGGTTGGGACGTACATTTATCTAACAGAGAATGGTCACATCTAGACAACTGCTTACCGTGACACCACCGGAAAGCGACGAATGGAGTTTTACCTATAGTGTCGCGAAATATTTCCACGGCGAATCATGATTTTCGCTCGATTCGGGAACCAGGGGAAGTTGACCATCCGTAAAGTTAAACAAACATCAAGGTAAATGCTACCTGCTTCCTGGAAACCAACATGATCCCTATATTTCGGACAGACAAAGCTTTGTTTGAACAGAGACAGCCCTCCAGGTGCGGATTCATATGGACAAAGCGCCAAGCCACACCGACAGATCATCCTTTCAGTTTTACCGGTACATGAAGCAAGAGACTGGAATTCGTGTCATTCCTTTCATGGCATTCGTGTCAAGAGCCCTGATGCCAGTGACATGGTTTCTTTTGTATTTGACCTGCTCAAACGACGTCTACAACATCGCGGTTCCCACCCGCTCCTTTGCCTCTGGATAACCTTCCGTGAAGAATGTGAAGGAATTCCATCCTGGTGCCCCAACGCAGCTTGTTTCAGTGGAATTTGCGATGTCGGGCGATAGTCCACAGTGACGGTGAGCCAACAGAGTCCAACCGGTGGTGGTGGCATGGATTTTCCAAAGGTAAGCGCATATTGGTTGCATATTGCCCGATCAGTTTTCAATGTATTAGCATCATAACACTAAAAGTACTTACTATTAGCATCATAATAATCCTAAAATATACCCCGAAAATAAAAATAACCATGATCATAATAAAAGCACACGATCATTTTCATTTTTAAACTCAGGTATAACGGATAAAATATGTAGAAATAATTGAAAGCTAATGTATAATGGCTAAATACAGGTAAAAAACAATTTTCTTAATTCACATATGGTATACTGTTTACATATTCTACTAGCCAAATGACTCCATTTTTTAAAAAAAATAAATATCGGCACGTAACAAGAATTCTAGGCGAAGGCATCATTTGAAAGTGAAATTGAATTTATAATGGGTTGACAAAACTTACAAATGAGGTGCTTGGGGATGGGGATGCCCACAACATTTTTTATTCTGTCGAATGATGTTGGTGCGAAATTTGATGCGGATACGTCCAACGGTATGGAATCAAATAAAAACATTTTTTTTTCGAATTGGTTGGTCACACAGGAATAAATAAAATGGATATAGTGTCCAAATGTAAACAACCAAATACTTGGTTTTTAACATTACGTAGAAAATGTTTGTTGAATTTATAAGACATATAGGCGGATATTAGTTCAAAATTTAAACTTCGTCATATTAAAATTTTCAAACGCAAACCTCTAACTGACAATTCAAATAAAAGAAAAAGGTGGCAAGAAAATATATTTTTCTTTACATCGTTTGTTGAAAAGTAATATTTGAGGAAATAATGAAAGAACATTTTCAAATACCAACTCGAACTTTCAAATAGGTTCGAAATCTTAACCGACTTGAGTGATAATAAAGATAATATTAATAATGAAATTGATGTAAGTAAGATGTGAGAGGCAATTCGTGAAACAGTTAAGAGTGCAGCTAAGGAGCCTATAGGTGAGAAGAAACACCAGAAAAACAAACCTTGGTTTTATAAAGAATGTATTAAGCTTCATGATGAACGAAAACAAAGAAGACAACGATGGATAAGTAATAAAATCGAAGCAAATGCCATTACAGTAACTCGAAACGAAACGCCACATGCGGGTTCAGCAACAAAAAGCGAGAATATCTGACACAGAAGGTTCAGGGGATAAAGGGAAAAGGGAAGACAAATAACACACGTGATCCAACACAGGGGTAAACTCGTTAAGAAAAGGTTACCAGCCGAGATTAGGAATGATTAGAAATGAACGTGGAGATCTTCAGGCGAATCCGACTAAAATTGTCGAGGTGTGGAAAAGATACTTCGGCAAACTTCTTAATGTACACAACGGGGAAGAAACAGAGGAATTTGGAATATATACCGCAGAGCTGAGAATACCTGAACCTAGCGAGATCGAGTTCGCAGTTTAGATAAATAAATTGAAAAAATTAAAATCACCAGGAATAGAAAATATTCCAGTTAAATTAATTAAAGCAGGAGGAACGCAATAATGAAGGAACTACATAAATTGATAAGTGCGATATGGAGAAAGGAAGAGCTTCCAAAGGAGTGGAGAATCTCAATAATAGTTTTGATTAACAAAAAATACGATAAGTCAGACTGTAATAATTAGCGCGGTATCTCGTTACTTCAAAAGTATTACTAATTATTAAGTAATATTCTATTAACTTGCCCAAGTGTATATGCAGATGAATAATTGGAGATGAACAATGTGGATTTGGAAGAAATAGATCCACGTTGGACCAAAGTTTCGCCTTGAGAAAAATTTTGAAGATGAAATGGGAATACAATAGGAGTGTTCACCAGCTATTCACTGATTTTAAGAAAGCATATGATTCTATCAAAAGGGAAAAGTTATACAGTATCCTGATACGATTTGGAATTCCGAAAAAATTGGTCCAACTAGTGAAGATGTGTCTCAGCGACCCCATAAGCAGAGTACGGATAGGTAATAATATGTCAGATAGTTTCAAGATTTGCAATGAATTGAAACAAGGTGTTGCCTTGTCGCCGCTACCTTTTATCTTTGCGCTAGAATATGCGATTTTAAAAGCTCAAGGGAACAAAAAGGGTCTAACACTGAATGATTTGAGTCAACTGTTTGTATACGCGGATGATGTAGATTTAATACGGGACGATATTAATACACTATAAATTAACGTCGATGTCTTAGTAGAGTCGTGCGATGAGATAGGTCTACAGGTAAACATATATTAAACAAAATACATAATAACAAGCCGTAACACAGGGAATGAAGGGGAAAAAACATAAGAATTAGTAAGGAGGTCATAGAAAAAACTAAACAATTTTAAATACATTGGAGCATACGTAACAAGCAAAATCGAGGTCACGCAAGAAATAAAAATTCGTTCAGAATCGCGCTACGCATGCTTCCATTCAGTCCAACGGTTATTCTGCCGGTAATACCTTACTGTTGCGAAAGTTGGAGTACTACCCTAGCAGATGAATATAAATTACGTGTCTTTGAAAAAAAACTTTGTAAACTTTATTTTTATATGGGCCAGTTTTAGTAACTTTGGACTTCGGCCCGTCACGATTTGCCTTTTAGCTGTTAAGTGTTAAAATCCACACCCATGCCCCTGCCGGGACTCGAACCCGGGACCGTTGAGTCGATAGCCTACCGCCGCAGACCGCTCGACCACCCGGCCGGCACGTGTCTTTGAAAATAAAGTTTTAGAAAGATATACGGGCCAAAACGTAACGAGATGACTGGAGAATGGAGGGACTACATAATAAAGAACTCCATAAACTGTACGATTCACCAGATGTTGTAAGAATAATGAAATCACGACGACTAAGGTGGACAGAACAGGCCATGGAGCTGGAATGGGAGAGAAACGAAGATGATATTCTATCCTGGTTGAAACACCGGAGGGAAAGACACTGTTGGGAAGACCGAGGCGTCTTTAGGGGAACAATATTATACGCTATTTTTCAGGATTAGGTGTTGAGGATGCTGGCTTGGTGTTGCCCGGGATAGTATTAAATGGCTAAGGTTTGTTACTGCGGCTATAAACTTGCGCGTTCCGTACGCCATAGAGGTAGTTAGTTAAATTATAGGAATGCGTTATAAGTAATTTTAGCCCACATGTCTGTTAAGTCCAACTGATGTTCTCTACGTAATCTTGAAAACCAAGCCTTTGGTTATTCGCATTTGGTCACTGAAACCATTTTATTTATTTCTGTGAACTGTAACTGCGGGTACCGGAATACCTTTATGACCTGTCCCAATATCTAATGCACATGTATGGAAAATTTGGTGTAAATCAATGTAAAACGGAAACAAAGGTAGAATCCATCTTTGAAGAAGGTGCCGAGTATCCACTCCTACGGCGTATTTGACTGTGTTTATGAAATAAGGCGTCCTTTCATGATGTGTTCAATTTAAAGTAATACCACGAACAATCAAAGGGTGCATGTTAATCAGGTGACGTCAGTTGCTAAAGTACAGTGGATTATTGTATTATCCACGGATACTGATGTTTTTGTGACTCATATATTATTTTCACACTACATACATGGAAGTTAAAGGTTGGAAGAAGATATCGACGATGTGAGGGTCTGGGAAAACTGAAAGACCTGTTCCGATAAACGTTGTCGATCAGAAACTACAGCAACATGTCATCCTTGTTTTTGCTGCAATCCATGCGCTGAAACGTTTTTTACGTAGATTTCAAAGAATACCCATTGAGATCGGTACGATATATATATATATTAACACGCTAGCGGCCATAATTTTAAAGATATTTGAACCAAACTTTATTATATCATTTCTAGGCTTAATAGCTCAGCTAAATTCGTTAATGAGTAAAATCGGCCCAAGGGGGTGGTCGGGGGAGGGGGTTGAATTTTGGAAAAAATTATATATCAGCCCTTATGGAGTTTAGAGGGAAACTTTGTGTGCATAAATTATAGTACTTCTTATGAAGTTTACGGTGACACCAACGATTCAGGGGTTGTGGGGGTGAGTGGGGGGTGGAAATTCAATTTTTTTAAAACCACGTCTTGTGGAATATCTTTGAAAAGCTCTTAATGAATAATCTACAAATTAATAAATAGTTTCTCGAAAGCGCTCATACAAGGCGAGAATTGAATTTTTAAAAATTAAAATAAAAAAACTTTGAGATTTACCTCATCCTATACGCCTGTCGAAAGGGATTTGTTTTATAGTAGCAGTAAATACTCAACCAAAAGCCCAACACTCGAAGCTTCTAATTGTGCATCGATACTTTTTGAAGGCTTTGGTGTCGCTCCTCTCAGTGTAATACACACCATTAACATTCAAAATTTGATCAGATATTTAAATTTTAATTGAATTTCTGCGAAATATGAATCTACGGCAGAACCCTGTCAGCATGAAGGGTGATGTACCTCTGCGATCACCTTTGTATGGTCAAAGGAGAAGAAGATAGTAGCCAGCGCCTTGTTGGCGTACCGGTACCATCACGGCATTCTCTAGGGAAACAGATATAAGTTCCGAAATAGTTGTAAGGATGACCAGCGGCAAGTCTCGAACTTGGGTGTCCCTCCATTGCTCATCCAAGTTTCGTAATATTAACCACTGATTCACAGAGCCTGGAAAAAATGTTCTTGGAATTGGTCTAACCGTTCAATACCTGGTAAAAATTATTCAAACCTGGTACTAGAAGAAGGTTTTGATTTCTTAGTGAATAGTCAGATATAAATTTTCAATAATTGTATTGTGCATTTTCATTCCATCTTAGCGTGGTTCATTTTATCGCCTTCGGCACTTTTGCTTATTATTTCGAACACTGAATTCAGTTCTGAACAGTCTCCGTTGTGTCTCTTTTGCCATTTAACGGGGAAATACAAGATATGAGAATTTTTAATGATATTTTTGTGGACGAAATTCGATTTCCAGCGATTATCCAATTTCAACAATATGGAATTTTCGAAATTTCATGTGTCAATTATTCTTCTATTTGCCACTAATAGCGACGTTCGATATCAAAACTTGTAGAAAGCACAGCTCAAAATATTCGTGTAAGTAGTGCTGACAGGTGAGCTCTGTTTTGCAGAGAGTTTATCGAAAAGATTGAAGTAAACGAAATTAGCATGTTTACGTAGTGTACATTTCCAAAGCAAAACAAGAAAGTGCGGTAAGGTAACTTTGAACATAAACGCAGGAAAATAAGCATATATTGTCCCATATCAATGTACATAATTTACCTTATATTAATGCACCACATCACTAAGAGTCAAGGCATTTTGTGATGGAAGAAAGGGATTACAAAAGTGATGATGAAAAATATAAATGTGATACCATCAAAATGAAACAAGAATCTTCGAAAGCGAGAAGAAAAAATAACCAAGAAACGCTCTTATACGGAGTGGCTTTTTGAAGAGCTAGCAAACCGCATTATACACCACCCTCCACATTTACGCATGCAAGAGAAAACCAGCAGCTCTGGAGAGACACATTTCTCAAACAATATCGCGTTTGCTTAGACGTTTCTCCTAGGAATGTAATTAAGACTTCCAAAGTGGAGATAAAGATAACAATTAAAAATAGAGATTCCTTTGCAAAACATACCAGAAAGTTACAACAATACAATATAAACTTGGAAAGTTGGTAGCCATTGAGAAGAGAAACATTCTTTGAGAAGTAATAACTTGAAAATTCTTGTTGACACTTCCTCCTCAAAGGCTACTCATAATTCTTAAATGGTGACAGATATAGCTTGTCTTATTCCATTGGTAGGCCACCATGGCTCAATGGTAATGCGCTCACCTCTGCTGGGTGGCGTCCTCGGTACGATTCTGGCTCGTGCAATTTGGATTTTGTGGTTGAAAAACACCGTATGAGTTGGTTTTCTCGTAAGTTCTGCCATTTCCTCCCACTTACTTTAGTCCACTAATTCTACCATCATTCATTCCGATTGAACCAAAGTTATCTAGGGCGTTATAATAAAATTCAAATTCTTATTCAATTCATGATTACACATTTATCTAAATATTTAATCGGTAATACTGCTTGCAAAACAACGTTTATTCAGCGATATTACGCTATTTAAACATTGATTCAACATTAAAAAGGAGGAATTCAGTGATGTTATTAACATGTGTGTGTTATTGATTTATCCTCAATTGGAAGTACTGATAACGCTTTAGTACTTTGATAAAATATGTTTATACTCCATTCTGAAAATCTCGTCTCTCCTCGTTTTGACAAAACGATTGCATAAATACAAAACATACTATGCAGGTAGCTCGTAACAGGATATCTAGCATAATAATACATTTACATACTCAAGTTTCTCGGATTGACTTCATCACTTCAGTTCTGGGCTCAAAGGATTTTCCATTATTATTAATTTCAATGAATTGCTCTTCTGTTAATTCAACCCTTTGAGAAAGGGGAAATTTAGACGCAGAACTGTGTTATGGGGGTCTCTAAAACTGACCTCATTGAAGTCAAACCATATTTATTCACCATATCGGCATTCGATTAGTATGAGTAAGTGATAACATTGGAAAACTTGAGTCAGTATTGCTGCCAGCAGAACTCAAATTTGGGTATCTGAGTATTTGGTACTTCTGAGTATCAATCCAAGGTTGGTGACCACAACCACAGAACTACCATGGCTGAATACGCATTCTTTTTATTTTGATATCTCAGATTTATTACGATGATATACTGTGGTCAGCTCCCCTGAAAATTTGTCGTAATTGTATACAAATACAATTTTTTTTATATTTTAAACAAGAATTCTACCAGATCCCTAATCTGGAGTTTCATTTCCCGCATTAAATTTTGGAAAACATTGTAACTTTAATTTTTTGAGGATGAAAATTGATCCAAACCTTGCACAGCATTATGAAACTCTGTTCCACAAAGATTTGCCTTTACACGCCCGAAATGAAAATTTCGACAGTAATCCCTGCTCTCAAATGCTAACAAATAAGGACACATGACAGAAAAAAGCCAATACAAAGAATCTTTAAAGATCTGCTGTAATTGGAGATATGAAGGAGTTCTGAAGCAATTGAAACAAACACTCAACAATGTGTAATGATATCATAGAGATTCAGAAACACCAATGTAATGAATTTTGCATCCAGAGATGGTAATTCATTGCGTGACGTTTTGCTACGTAATTATGTCAAGCATATACGATATTTACAGGAATAGCAGGTAGTTATTATAGAGCTGTTCAAGCGGACGCAAGTTTAATTCTTAATAATCAGTACAAAAAAACGTTTACTGTGGCGATATACATATTTTGGTGAGTATGAATACAAATATCTTAGATCGTGTTCCAATTTCTGTAAAACAATAACCAACCCCAACCTGAAGAACACAACACTATTGTACTGTTATTCCCAATAAAATGGTTTGTTTATTAAAGCAGAATATCCTTATTTATTATGCGTATTTACATACGGTGTATTTACAACCAGCGCCTATTCATATTTTTAATTTTTCAGCACAGATGCTTTAGTATTGACTTATGCAATGAGTCTCCAATTTATTACAGATACTTACCTATAGTACGTGTTCTTCAGAAAACAAAGGAAATATTCCCTTGAAATCGTTAACTAGAGCATTGAAAGAATGTAATTACTGATCTTGTTGGGGTTGATATTCTGTTTGTTTTCTGTCTACGAAAATATTAAGTAAACCACTACCTGGATGTTTAGCGTACTTCTAAAAAATCTGTACACTTTTTATTCATTTTATCTGTTTATCCTTCACTCCGTCTGTCTGTAACTCAGACTAGCATCTCAACCCAAAACAGATTGAGAGAAATTGATTTAAGATTTGAGTCCAGTCTTCCATGTATCTTCCTACTTTCAACTCAGTATGAGGCTATATAAGCTTTTAACAGTATTTTTGTACTACATGCACTCAGATTCTAACGCCCTTTCGTGCTAAAACGAAAGCAGATAAAGATAAACTGACTTCAGATTGGGGTTCGATGATCTCATTTACACGGCTGTTTGCAACCTGTTGACGCTACGGCTGTTTCCTTAAGGTATTTTTGCATTCTACATACTCAAATTATAACTAAGGCCAGAATTTTAAAGATAGCAGTAAGAGAAAGAAACTGACTTCAGTAGTCCTGAATCACTCATTCACCATTTATCTGATAGCACCACATTTGGAATTGCGAACGTTGTCACTGAGTCAGCCATAAGTTCTGTATTATAGTTGCTAGTTTTCGTCTAGTTTTTTCCTAACAACTACAAAGAATATAATCAATGCTTGTTGAAGTATGGAGGACTTATGAAGGAAGAATTGGTTCTTCATAGGAATATGTTCCGATACATCTCCTTTCTACATGCATATATTCAGTACCTGAAACACACACTGCATTTACAGTTAATCATATAACCTGTTTTAAACCATTTTCATTAAATTATACACAATCTTCCATTCTTCGGCTTCTCCTCTTCCAACAGCCAATTTTGTCTCATTTGTTCTATCAAGCTCATATCATGTTTCATTTACTTTCTGGGAACTTCCTCTGAGGGATACAAATGCTAGTATTCAGCTGTTATTAGGTGTATTAATTTTTAATTACTGTACTAATTATCTTTCATGAATCATTAACGCCACATACTGTTTTGACAGATAATGCATGAGGTTTATATTTCCAACGTCATAATACAAGGCTAATCATTTCAGTGCAAAATCGAGAAAGAAAAAAAATAGTTTTTTAATATGCAAGAGAGAGGCGTGTGTAATGCTATCACACACTACAAAATGTTTAAATATAATAAGAGTTCTTTGTGCGCAGTTTATTGGGCAACGACTGCCGTCGTGTACTTTCTATTTTAATAGTCGGTATGATGTTAAAGAAGCACAAGCTTTATTTTGGAACGGGAATTTGGAAGACAGAATTATTTATAATATAATGTATATTTCGTATGCTGTATGTGCTATAATGTATACATATTTGATATTTTCTTAAAACGTAAGTAAGAATTGAAAGCGTGATGTTCAACATAATATCCGAGTACCTCATAAATGAATGACGCCAGTTTCATATGATGTATTTTCAAGATAAATTTCTGAAACGGAAAGTGCATTTCACATAATACCCCCCTAAACTCATTAGATGCAATAACTGACTGTTTTTTTTTTTTTTTTTTTTTTTTTTTAAATCAAGCAACGAAAAATTCCTATAGTCACAGCACTGGAAGAACTCAACTAAACTGAACCACTTACATATTAAGTCGCCATGATCGAGATGCTTAGGCAGATTTCATCAATATATTTTTAATCTTATCTCATGGGTTCTAACCCACTATCCGTCCTTTACACCTTTATCGAGCTAAGTTGGATCGTTTTGTTTTAGTCAACGAATTTCCAAATGACGTTTTCATTCAAGCTAGCAGACATGTCCATTAATATCTCAATCTTTAATTTTCTGCACAATTTTTCGATTGATTTCATAGTAGCCATTTTTACAAATTACAACCTTACCCTGTTACTCCGGTACTGTTTGCTATTTCGTATGTCGAAAGTAAACACAGTTCTTTCTGCTACAGTAATCTTAAAATGATTACTGCCATGACTCTTTTCCTCCTTCACTTCCAAAATGAGCAACAGTCCGGTAAAGTTGCGAACAATGACCTTTCCCTAATAGGTTTGTCGTAAAAGTTCCACATAGCACTATTAATGATCGAGGGTTTGGTCTATACTGTTACAGCTTATGGGTAACAGCTGCAGTTATACTTATCGTACTTCCCCCTGACGCACACGGAATCCCTTTACTGTTATTTCTCTTTAATGATCCTACGTAAAGGTTTTATACTTAACATTAGTACGAAAATAAATTTCCTAATTCCTTTCTTCATTTACACATATTTAAATATGTAATATAACGATAGTTTCATTTGAAAAACTTGACGAGAAAAGAAGGAGTAAAAAGTAACAGCGACTGGAGCGTTGCCGTTTGGCTATGGCAACCCGAACCCGAAGTGAGAGAACGACTGAAGCGGGGTAGGTTTCGTTCTTTTGTTTACCGGTCAAACCGACATCGCTATTGCCATAAGAACAACAGTATGCTTTTAAGTCTGGACGGATAATATCTATTCAGACAGTAATGTAAGTTTGGTTGTTTCGCGCTCGTTTCTATTATCAGAACATTTCAATTTGTTGTATAAATGTCATCAGACTGTGCGTCATTTTGAATTAGAAGCAAGGATTCCGCCAGGATTTTCAGTTTGGGGGGTGTAAAGTCAAAATTGAGAGAGTGTAAGTGAAGTTTTGCGCGGTTTTTATTGTTATTTTACAGTAAAAATTTAAGTTTGCGGGTGAAATGCCTGCTATTTCCTTGGCTGTCTCTCTCATTATCTCGTTCAGTGTTTTGTATTTTAGGTAACATTGTGGAAAATATTGTCTTATTGCGACGTATTCACGCAAAGTGATAGTAAAACTTCCTTTAACATATAAGTACTTAATTCGTTTGGAATAGTGTTACTCTTTTGAACTGAATCGCCAAAATGTTATTTTCATTTAGAAGTAGAGAAGTGTTGTGAAAATTGGAGCTAAATGAAATTTTAGTGGAAAATGTTGACAATCGAAACTTCATGTTATTTGAACCTTGGTTATTTGAAAATATATAATATAAGATGTGTGAAAGTTAATTTACATTATATCAACCAATACTGTAAATATTAATTTCGCTCTATTTAATATTTAATTCAATGCTGAATGAAAAATTGTGCTGAAGAGAGTGGATTCGTATGGTTTTGTCTTTAAATTGAATGGACCATGTTTCTGGTTACTAGAAAGTGAATGTTCTATAGTAATACTAAACTCCTCTCAACTTTGGCTAAAGTTTCTTGTTTGGTTTGGTCAAATTGTATTAAAATAAGCCACGAGTAACAACGAAGCAATCCATTTCCGAAGCAATCTATTTCAGATCCATTTTCATCAAATAACGCCAAAATTCTCGTTCATTGCTTTTATTTTTTGTTAGCTGTTAATTGAAAATCTATAGTAAAGAAATCAACTGTTATAGTCCACAAAGTATTGCACTCTATTTTCACTCTTCAGTTCTGTTAATAATTATCATCACTATTCGCTTAGAGCCGCACGAGAGATTTGTGATAAGTCATTTCTTATTTTGATTATAAATAAAACATTAATATATTTTATTCGCTACCATCGTGGACACAATTTTAATATAAATAAACAAGCAGCCGGTAAATAATAACGACAAAATGCATTACTCCCTTTAAGGGCTGAAGGCTTAACCAAATCATAATTTAATCCTTCATCGTATGGAGAAATTCCCCATAAATAAACAGGATATCATTTAAAGTCAATAAACAAGAGTCAAAATTTTCTGTGTAAAATTAAATAACCATTGAACAATTTATAAGTTGAAAGGGAAATTCAGCCCTTGTTCGGGAATTTTTCAGCTTTTAAAAGAAAAATGTAATCTATTAAATAGTCCATGGAAAGTTTTTACATTACAATCACATTTAATAGTTATGAGATAAAAACGTTTCAACCAACTATCCAAAAAGTAACGTGTAAAGGGACTTTAATTTTTTACAGTGTATGGAAACGTCCATCTTGGATTATCTTCACATATAGTTTGCAAATGGGCATTGGTTATAAAATAACACATTTTGTTTAATAAAGTACATCTACAAGCTAAATGCTAATTTATTTTAAAACTATTTTATAGTCATATGTAAGATGAGTGGAAGATTTTTCAACAACTGACACAAGTAACTAGGCTTGAACACCCGTATGTGTTCGAGTAGCATGCAAATAAGGGGCGGTCTCTCTCTTTTTTCTTTCTCTCTCTTTCCCTCTTTCTCTCTCTCTCTCGTCCTGTCTCTCTCTGTACGTCGGTGTTTGGGTGTACTCACAGCCTATCTACCCACACACTCACTTTCACCAAATCCAGTAAACATGTGATTGTAATTCAATTAAGCTGCGTACTGTCTGTTTATACAAGTGAGTATCAAGGCATGAACTCACTTTTCTCCCTTTCACTGAAGCATCATGTAAACTTTCTCTTTCCTAACTCCTGGATTTACTTTATTTTCTCTCAATTTGAGCGTTAATTGGGTCAGTAGTTGAAACCAGTCGCTACGTCAGGTTACGAATTCCAATTTTGTAGTTGATCAAGTTATGTAAAGAGAAAGTATCCATTTCTGTCATTACGTTTGTGGTTAGATACTTTTGACGTGTGTTACATCAATATATTTATATTTCAAAATATATCTTTCCCCTATTATAGCTCAATATGTATATCGGTTGTGTTAAAGCTTGCAACCACACACGACAGGAGTTGATTCTTAAAGTAAAAAAACAAAAAACAAATCATGTTACATTTTGTAATCCGGGGCCTCTCGTTGGCACCAGAGCCTGATCAAAATATGATGATGTGACAACACGGCAGAGGAAAGCAAAACCTGATGATAGTAAAAATTTTAATATTGTTTTTCGTCGAGTAGAGGAACGTTTTCTGCCGGCGGACTAGACGACTTGGGTTCTAATCCCAACTGCATTAACTAACCTCGATAGCTGTTTGGGTTAGTGCCGTGGATTGCGGGTTCATGAGCTTGCGGGTTCGAATTCTACCTAGGGAATGGTGAATTTAAATCTTATTGTATTCATATAGTCGTAACAGTCCAAAGTCACAAAAATGGCCTATATTAAATAAAGTTTTAACCAACAGCGCCAACACTTTTTTAATTATACGGCAATTATAAATTATTTTGTATTGTATGAAAACACAAGAATGAAATAACGCAAAAGGTGTGCAGAAGAAAGAGAAGCACGCGCCTTTCTCATGAAGCAAATTCGTTCTATGTTTGTTGATCTTGTGACTCAAATGAAAAATATGCGAAGGGTCACATCTGACGAACTTAGAAAATAGCTATCTTTCTATTCCGTAAACGTAAATTAAAGTAATAAATAGTGTGTTCCTGGAATTAAGATGATCATATATGTTACTGGTTATTCACATGTTCCAATTTTGTCTGTCGTTTCATTGTAATGATTTCATAGCATTCCATATGTATCATGTCTTTGACATGATTTTTTCTTGATTAGTTATGTTGATATAAATAAGATATTTATACGCATATGTCATTCGTCCGTAGGAGACGTAGTTGAATTAGGGGATCGAAGCAGGAACCAAGAGCACTCGTAGCGCGCCTACTTAACTTCACAATTATTGAGGAACTCGCTGAGAACAAACTCGCGTGTCACTTTGTTTTTATTTTGTGCCATAACATTCACAAAAAATGAGACCCTATTGCCAAGCGCGTGCCTCGCTTTCCTTCTCCACATTTTTCATTTCATTTGATTCCAAGACAGTGTTGGTGCTGGTAGGATTTAAACCCGAGTCATCTGATTGGCAGGCAAAACGTTTCCTTGATTGACCATACTGAAAAGTCACTTGCATCACCGTTTGTTTCTACATGTCGTGCTGTGTTTTTATATCGTCACTTTGTTTTACCGGGCTCTGGCGGCAACAGGAGAACCCGTATGATAAAATGCAACATGATTTTATTTATGCTTCAAACATCACTTCACGTTGAGCATAGGTGAGAATTTTAAAATAAGCGATATTTATTCTATGAATTACAAGAGAAAAAACGTGTTTATACTTCAGAAAGAAAAGAAGAAGCTTTAACGTTAAGTTGCTGTTAAGAATAAGTTTTAGGTAAAAATATATAAAAGCATTGAAAAGCAATATGACTGTAAAAGATATAAACAACTTATTGAATACTGCTGATTAGTTTTTGTTTGATTATTAAAAGTGTCATTTTGGTTTCTAGACCAGGGATATACCAATAAATTTAGCAATGGATACCTTCGGATACCTGTTTGACAGTTGTGTTATATCGGTCCATGAAACTGGAAGAGAGATATTATCAGCCTCTACTTTACGATGGCAGTTTGCAGTGGTACAACTAGTAAGGGCAAGATTGGTACAAGAGAATGCAGATGTTGGTCTCTCCAAAAACATTGGTGTGAAACTTTGTTTATATGATAAAGAGTTAGCATTGAAACAAGCAAACTGTTAAACAATTTCGCTTGTGTTATCGAGGAAATTCAATTAGACCACGTAATATAGAGAAGATTCACAGAAGCACTTTAATGTTGAAACAAAATCCCACTTTTGGTTTAAAAGGCTATTTTCACATTTCAATTGAATCGGGCAATGTTAAAAGGGGATATGTGTCCCATTTAAAATACATATCCCCTTTTAACAATGACCGATTAAATTAAAGAAACATCACAACACACTAGAGAAATTAATTCTGTCAGATCGAAGATAACTACACTATTCAGGAAGAAAGTATTTCTCTTTTTGAAGATCCATTATTAAACATTTTTAATATTTGTTACGATTTTACTGCTATGAATCTTTATGTCGACAATGTTACAAATTTATTTGGAGGATACATTTGTTATGGTTACAATTATGTTGTATTTTTGTTTCGACGTTAAGGTTATATTTCCTATTTTATCACCAAAAATGTCATACCCGAAGTTCCGGTAAGTGTTTCAAGAGACATTTGGTATCAACAACATGTTAGCAACGAGGTTGCTACGCAATGAATCAACTATTATACTTGCTACGATGTATAAAAAAGATTCATAATTAAAATTGCTTCTTCTAACAATTCCGCATGACAGAAACTATAAAATAAATGCCGTCTCACTTCATAATGAAAACGAATCAACAATTGTTTTTCATCTACGTACAGTTTATTTATGAGTTGCTTTCAAATTGTTTCGATATCGACATCACAAATTTTTCTTCTACATATTCACAGTCAATTTGACCCCAGAGTTCCCTCAATCAATCAAATCAACACCTCATCCCTCATTTCAATTCTTGTTTTGAACACTTTTGGCATTGCTCTGACCCTATCATTAATTTATTTCCCCTAATTCAAATCTGCATTGAGATCAAGAGGTTGTGCTGGTCTTGGGATAACATTTGTACACTTATAAAAAAGCTTTCATATTGAAATCTTTATACTTTGGATCATTGCTTAGATGTGCAACTAACAATAATTAGAATGAGAAACACTCAAAATGAAGGTTAAACATGTACTATTAATATTAATTAAGTAACTCAAAAATGTGTAAAACCTCGGTTTTACAAGCTGATAACTTTCACTTTAAGTGTTTAACACACTTCGAAATTTCGACTGTGTACACGTGATAGCATGATAACTGACGTTGTTGTGTTCGGATTCAGTTCTTTTTTTTATTTCGGCCTATCCTCTAATTCTAACTTCCTCTTCAATGACGTCACATTTATGAGGTAACCTGTTACTTCTATAAGGGTTGGAAATAAACCTCTCGTGTTTTGGTTTCGCCAAATATATGGGTTCGGTGTTGTCGGATTGTACGTACATCTTACAAATATTTACCATAGACCAATTCCTATGAAGCTGAAAAGGAAAGTCTTGCAACGATATAATGTTATTAAAATCAAATGTTTCGTACCTTGTCGCGGCAAAGAAAGCATAGTTCCAAGATTTTCTCTTCAATATAACGCACGTTATGGTGGACATATTGGATGACAGACACCCACAGAGAAGTCAAACAAAACGGTTCTTTTTTGGAAACTACAGACCCTTGACCTACAGAGAGTTTCGATATAAGTATTAACAAATTTACTGCCAACAGTTTATTTTTGAAAATGTTGTGGGGCCAAATAATGGTCTCTCAAGATCTCATTGTCTTTCTTGGTCAAATTGATTGATCCCTCGTGTGTGTTTACTGCTTATCTGAAACGAAATTGTTTTCAAGTCTTGTGACCACTGAAAAATGAGCAAGGTAATGAAATTGTTTTTTTTTTTTAAAAAAAAGTCTTATCCAATAGGAAGATAGTGAAGGGCAGAGTTTCTTCCTGTGTTATGAGATAAGGAGTGTGATTCATGTACTAAGAACAGAATTGTTAATTGAAGAAGGACAGGAGACACGAATTGGAAGATACGTCTTGGAAGAGATTGATGGAGCTGTGGGCGGTTTCACTCTTCGTTCCAATCCTTTCGACATAGAATCATCTCTCTCTCTCTCTCTCTTTCTCTCTGTATGTGTGTGTGTGGGGGGGTTTCTTTTCTTCTAAATTATCTGTCTTTCTATCTCACACTCTCTACGTTTCTGCCCATCTGTCTCTATATTTCCACCACTCACTATATTTCCCTCACTCTCTTTAAACTTTCTCTATGTCACTACCTGTCTTCCTTTCTTTCATTCATTCTGTCTGTGTGTGAGAGAGAGAGAGAGCGAGAGAGGAGTAGCTCTGTATCTTTAGCACTTCCTGTCTGCAGCTCCCTATTTGTGTATGTCAAAGTAAGAAAGAAAGAAAGAGAGAGAGAGAGAGGGCAAAGTATATATGTATGTGTGTTAAGGGATACACGTGTGAGTGTCTAACCTAGCCACTCACTCGTCCACCACTGTGGAATTGGTGTATTGATTCCGATGTGTTATCTAACTGAAGGTACATATATACAAGTCTGGGTCAGTTCAGCACAGAAGAATGAGGGAGTTTGTCTTCATTAAAACTACACTCACAGAACGTTAATCAACAATTATCCAATCCAGTCAAAGCTGAAGTGTAATTTGAAGATTTTGAAGTATCTTTCCAAAAAATATATTTATATATTCCTTCATTCTAAAAATTGATAACTAATTGTATAATAATTGGATTTGGGAATTATATTTTCTATGGAAGAATTGAATATAAGGTCACAGATTGTTTTATTATTTCGAGCTACCAACACGGTATGCGCACGCGAAAGAACCTTTGCGTTGAATCACCACGTTTTTCGTACAGGCATTAAAAAATGACATTTCTCCGAATAATGTCGACGTTCGCGCTTAAAAATCTCCAATGGATCCTCTTCAAGAAATTTTAAATTCTATATCAAGGAAACCTTGAGGATTAGAAAAAAAAATACAGACCTAAATTGTAAATTACTGTTACTGCATGTCGCCCACCATTTTCATTTTTAAATATAATATACCCCTATAGCATATCTAAAAGAAAAATAGTTGTTTCTCTAAAGAAATTAGTATACAATTCGTGAATTAATAAATTTCCTTAATGTATTTGTCTCTTGTGAGACCATTCTTTCAACAATATATATCCCCTAACAAAGATTGGAAGTCGAAAAAATCATTTATTGGCATTTGTACGACGGCACAGATTAAATATTTACAAAAGTAATAATTTGTTTACAGTAAGTTGTAAGTATTTGCCATATGTAGCCTTTACTATTTGAAACAGAAAATCGCTGTACGATAAAATAAGCTTTTCTAAACTTGTTTTGCATTTATTTAAAATAATTCCACTGAAAAAAAATAAAGTTCATTTAGACTATTTTGTTAAAGAAAAATATATTGATAATTTTGTATAGACTTAATAAACATATTTCTTTCAACATTAAGAAGTCTCTCTTTTAATTTGTACTGATATAGTTTTCTATGTTTGTATCGATATGTTATGTTGTATGAATTGTTACTTTCCGCTCCCACTTTCATGCGATTTAATGTCTCTTATTTATTGTTTGAAATTTTGAATGTGTGATAATTGGCGTGAATGGTACTACACTTCATCTCCTAAATCACATTTTTAGAAACAGATATTTGAATGTTTTCGTTGCGCCAAATGTTGGCCTTGTGATGAACGGGGTATATACAGTGTGAGACATCTAAGAGTTACAGGACCTTTAATTCAGAGTTAAGCTATAAACAGAGAGCAAATCATGCTGTTTCTTAGTAACAGAATAGCAAGGAAAATGACTCCGAATAATGGTTTTGAGTTCTTGGAATCAATCAACGTGAACGTTCGTCCCGTTTTCTGCTTTCGGCGCCATCAAAGAAGATTTACAAAAATCATTATTCGTCTTATGTAACTAAGCCCGTTCGCGTGCCATATGTAACTAACATTGTTTGGGTGACAATTATAACTGAAGTAAGGAATTTGTATAAATAGCAGAGAGGGAAAGATTGATGAGATGTATGAATGCGCTCTCTGTTCTGTGGTAGAAATAAAACTCTAATACTTTTACTAAATCTTTTTATTCTGAGTCTCGAATAGGATTAAGGATTACATTTTTGAATATTAAAAAATATATGTTTGTTTTAACGATTGTATAAGATTGAAATTCTTCAGATATCTTACCAGGTGTATGCATAAGTTTTGTCGGTTTTTGTGGTAAAGAAAACACATAATTTTCAAGGAAAATTAATTTTGTTTTATTCACAATATTGGCCATCGGCTTCTACACATTTCGCCCATCTTTCAGGTAATTGATGCATACCATGCCAGAAAAACTGCTTGTCTTTTGCGGCAAACCAGTCGTCAAGCCATTTTCCAACGTCTTCGAAATTGCTGAAGTGCTGCTCTGCAAGAGCGTGCCCCATTGATGCGAAGAGGTGATAGTCAAATGGCGCCAGGTCTGGGGATACGGCGGGTGCGGAAGGATGTCTCATCCAAGCGATTTCAAGGTGTCTTTCACTGGTTTTGCTGTGTGGGACGGCGCATTGTCGTGTAACACAACCACTTTGCCATGTCTTCGGGCCCATTCCGGTCGTCTTTCGATCAATGCGTGATTTAAATTAATCATTTGTTGGCGATAGCGTTGTGCATTAACGGTTTCGCCGGACTTCAAGAGTTCATAATACACAATACCGCTCTGGTCCCACCAGACACAAAGGCGTTGAAGGACCAGCTTCGCCAGGTGAAAGCCACGATTTTTTCCGCTTCGGGTTTTCAAAATAAATCCATTTTTCGTCACGCGTCACAATTCGATACAAAAAGGATTTTCTTTCGTGGCGTTGAAGCAGCATATCACAAGTGACTTTGCGATTTTCCATTTGACGTTCATTCAAATCGTGTGGGACCCATTTACTCAGTTTATTGATCTTCCCCATTGCTCGTAAACGTCTGCTGATTGTTTCTTGTGACACATTTAATGCTTGTGCCAATATCTGTTGAGTTTGAGTTGGGTCATCCTCCAATAACACCTGCAATTGCTCATTTTCGGACTTTTGTGGTCTACGAGAGCGCTCACTGTCTTTCACATTGAAATCACCACTTTTAAATTGTCGAAACCATGTCTCACATGTTATAATCGATGGAGCGTGTTCACCATATGTTTCTACCAGCACACGATGACTTTCAACAGCCTTTTTCTTTTGATTAAATAAGAAAAGCAATGCGTGCCGCAAATGTTCTTTTTCAGGCACAAACTTCGACATGATCACTGAACGATAAAGCAAAGACGCTAGTGTTTTTTCGGACTCAACTTGTGTATGTTTGTAGTTTAATGTCAGACGAACAAAATGACGTATGTGTGAAATGAATACGCTGCGTACTTTTCGCTGGCGCCATCTCTTAGGTAAACCGGAAACTACTTATGCATACACCTGGTAAGATTTCAAGCCTAGAATAGCACCCATCATATGTGTAGAGCAGAAGATTTCTACGACATTGGCGACGCAAGTTGGTGGACTGGGGTACCACTCAGTGAACTTTTGGTTGTAGTCGAGACTACGAGTGTGACGTCACAACCAATCAGTTTCGACTTTATGATGTGATGCAGAGCTCAAATTCTGAAGCCACATTAAGGGAGTCTTCCGCTGTCTACAATAACATCGGTCTTAACCAGAGGGGGCTAAAGAGCGAAATTTAAGGAAAACAGTAGCTATTGGTTGCAAGGCGTGTGACGTCACTATACGGACCGTAAGTGTGTATACATAAGCAAGAGCATAGAGAATAGTGGATATAAAAAGTGATATTGCACCTAATATTTTGTAGCGAAACAAAAATTTATTTTTGTTACATCTTTTATGATTGAATGATGAATATAAGCAATTAAACGATATAAAAATACACTAGAGACGCTCTAAATTGTAAAAAAAATAAAAATGAAGGCGGCTTAACACTACCGGTATCTGAAAGGGAAACTCACACTCGAACGAAATTTATTTTAGAACTGTAATATTAAAATTAGAATTATTTTCATTTCAAAAGAGAGAAAATATAGTGCTGATAATGTTATTTCCCTTAAAAATAAATATGTATGTGCATCCTTTTGGCAATTATTCGTGATCTATTAAGTGCACGATCAATTATTACAGTGAGCGCCATCTCTAATTCACACTCACACCTAAGCACCAGGGTCGTTCAAGTATTACGTAAAAATTCAAGGAGATGGTTTAATTTAAGCTTTGATTATTTGATCTGGTAGTGGGGAAAGGCATGAGAACACTACGTACGTAAAATTCGATTACAAACATATTGTAAATTAAAAGATTGAAACAGTTATTTGGGCTACGAAATAACGATAATACATTACAAGTGGAGGTCAGGGTCTTCGTCTATGTTACCATATAGGCAACCCCCTGTTGATACTGATGGCAAGCCTGGAAAACCACAATCAATGTGGCCGGTAGCAGAACTTGAACCTGTGAGCCTTGTCATTGCCATTCGGAAACTTCGGAACAGTGCTAGAACAGGCTACACTTTCGTGTTGGCCATGCTGACTGAGGGTTTCCATGCATTTCCAGGGAATGCCTGTATAGTACCTTGGCTATAAAACCCTGGCCGCTGTCTTCTTTGTTCTGGATGGATGTTCGCGATAGTTTCTCAAACTTCTGAGCATAGCCTTACCTGTCTATATGGCCCATAAATATAAATTAGGTTTAAGTAAAACTTACAGAAGCTTAAATCACAAGTAATAGACAAAGAGACAGACAGACAGATAGCGGGCACATACTTTCATGAATTCCCTATTCATTATTTGAGGATGAAAGATAATAATAATAATATATTATTATTATTATTCCAACTGGAAAACAATGTAACAATTTACTATTTTTAATGTTGAGAACTAAATACATGCCTGCTTTACCCAGCTCCACTGGCCCAGTTGTCACGATCACTGACTTTCGATAAGCATTAGGTTCGAGTCCCGCACACCCCGGCCATATGACAGGTTTGGCAAAGTTGTCCTCTCTCCCGTACGTAAAATGCCACGAAGGTACCTTAAACATAAAGCCCTGGCCAGAACCCCTATTTTGACATAGATAAAGAACCAAGGAGGCATGTGCCAAAATATGTAGTAATTAATTATCAATTTTAGGCACTATAAAACTATCATATAATGGATTTTGGAGTCAAAAGCTTACGTTTCGAAGCGCAGTTAAAAAATAGGGAAAAGCTCAGGTTCGAGAAGCGATGCAAAAATAAGCACAGATTATTTAAAAAAAAAAACCTTTTATTTTCAAAGATTTCGATTTTTCGAACATTGCTACAAAAGTAAGAACTAAATTTTATTATATGTTAGTACTATGCCTCCTCATGATTAATTAAACTCTTTCCCTCTATAACATTATTCTCCATGTCACTTAGACATTTCTTGAGAAGAACCTGTGCCAGGTTATCAACTTTGCAATCCTAAAAGTTCATTTTAAATCCGTTTTGTGGTCATGAGGAAGGAGATGAATAGTCCAAATCTTTACATCTTTTATTTGAAATTTGTCTTTTACACCTTACAGTCTTCTTTATCAAGGAAAGTAATAATAAAACATTAGATGTGGGTTGTTTCAGCACGTGTATTTACACGTCCAAACGGCAAAGTTATTGTGCTTACTCAATATTTAAAAATAACGAGTATCACAAAGAAAATAACACAGGTATTATTTATTTATTTCACAACTTCTTTAATAGCGCTGTACACAATAAGTAAAATAGTAAAATGTCATTAGGCTAGGTTGCTAGCTGATTCTAGTAGACGACTCAATGTGAGAGTCCGTGCAGTGACGTCACGGTACAGTTCCACATAGATGGTGCCATCAGTTACACATCCATGAATGACATACCTAATAAATTCAAAATACCTTGGGTCTTAACGCTAGGGTAGGAAAGTATATACGCTACTCTCCAATTAGAAAGCGAGTTCGCCTACTCGTCGTTCGTATGATCTTCAAGAGAAAATATTCAACAAATAATATTTGTACTGTATTTTACTATAACGATATAAGATGTTAGAAAGTCAACAAAATAATAGACCAATTAGAAACCATTTCAACAATCCGTAACGGTCAGTTCACACTGCCTCATGTTCATTAGAAATCAGTGTGTGGACTGTCTGACGCCAGAGCTCAGACCTTATTAAATGAATGTACAAGGCGGAGAAAACCTTCATATCTCCCACCAAAGACCGAATATAAGTTACTTCCAGGTTAGTAACAAAAACTCTATTTCTTAGATATGTAAGCGTGATTTCCACATACTCTTTGAAATCTGTTAGCTTTAAATCATGCGCTCTCATGTTTTAGCCTCTGAAACCACCCATGTTCATAATATTTGTTCTAACTACGTGCAACCCATATTTTTTTTTTTATCTGGGCTAGTTTTCTCTTTAATTTAGTATAACCTTTATGGAACCCTTCATATACGTATTGTTTGAGGTACAACTTTAGAATACAAATATTAGTATTGGAAATTTTGTGTTAGATCACAAACCCTCATTTTTTTTATTTTTTTAGTTTTTAATTCGTCATGTTTGTATATTACATTAACTTTTGGTTTGTTTATATTGAAGTTCGGTGTTATTCAATTCTACTGAGAGAAGCTCAAACAAAAGAAATTACTTTTCTCTGTTTTCAAAACAAACCGAAATATTGTAATCGTATTTATTCTTTCAGAGCAGTGAAACAAGAAAGCTCGTGTGAAGCTGAATTACTCATCACGCGTGGTTCACTCGTTATGCTTGCTCACTTGATATAAGCACTTGCTGGATGGTGTAGATTCTGGTCCCACCATACTGACTAAAATTAAGAATTCTCGTTAGTTTCGCCAGGCCAGTACCTGGATTGTAGAGTGATTGTCGACGAACAGCTTCACTCAAACGTGGCTGCCTGAAACATTAAGATCCCGAGCAGTAAAATTTCTATGAAAATCTGAGCAAGAACCGGAGGTTTTTACTTTCAAAGTAAGTGTTATTTCTAGAAAAAAAAAACCTTATATTTTCTCTAAAATCAAATAACGGTGTCAGCAACGATCATGTGGTTTCGATTGCCACTTTATAATCTAAGGGTTCTGGGTTCGATCTATGATAGGAAAGCATTTAACATATTGGTTCGAAATACATTTTTAATTGTAGGTCCCGTGCTTACAACGTTATGTATATGTAGAGGAAAGTAATTGAATATCACCTTCGGTTCATCTTGCTAAGTGAGGTTCGTGTTACGGACTTGTCTCCGGGAAGGAAATTAATCAACCAATCGCATTCTTGTCCGTGTGTAATGATAACGGAGCATTTGTTGTGCATGAAGTTAAAGGTACTTTTGCATACTATGACTTCCAATATAGTACAAATATAAAAAATATATATATATTTGAAAGGAATTAAGACCTTAAGTCAACAAAATAATGTATAATATTGAATTTTGCATTTTCACGTTTCCTAGCAGTACATGAACGTGTTCTCAACATTGATTTTTGTTTATTTCGTTATCGGTTGAAAAAAGTACGTATAATTTTAAGTCATTTCAACAAAGGCTTGATACTGTTGATAATATGTTAGCTCGACATGGATGCAACTGTTATTTTCAACTATTGTATAGATTTCGTTTCACGGGATTCTTACTAATTTAATTGAATAAAAAAGCAAATTGAATCCCATTATTCCGTTTTGGAGTTACTGGTTTCCCACCAGGCGTCTCCCCAGGTGGCGGATAGGGGAATGCCGATCAGATATGGTGGGTACCGGAAATATTCCGAGACGGACCAAAATCAGTACTGCTGCCTTGCAGTTAGTAGAGGGATCTACAATGGCTAGGGGAAGATAACACCGAACAAAAATATCATGGTGAGGGGAAGCAGCATCACAATTACCACTCTGAGGCTGAAGATGAATGACATCGGCAAGGCTCAGAGATGGACAGAGGACGACATCTTGAATGTCTGCCTTTACTGAAAGGTCGTAGAGCTGACAACTCTACACCGCTAAAACATGTCAAGAAATAGTAACAGAAGGTTCCTCCTGGAGTAAAATATTCTGGAGCCTCTCATTCGAATCTCCGGGCGGGGACTGCTTCAGTAGGCTCCAAGAACAGCATTAAGACAGACCTTAGAAAAGGAACATGGAACCTATTAAGACCAACAGAAAAACAGCCAGAGCCTTAAATGCCTAAAGGTCATTAATAAAATTCAACTTCCAACAGAAAGACCAATTCTTTGATACAGAAACAATGTGTTTTACTTTGGAGTCATTCTGTGCCTTTCTCTCTTATCTTTGATCTCAGTTTATTATCATATCCCAAAAAGTTGAATAACATTTAAGTTTCTTTTTAAGATCTTTGTGGAATGTAATTACACTGAACAACAATTTGCTTTGGAATTCCTCTTCTTTGAAACTTCAGCTATCAAGGGCTTTGCGGGAAACAATTTTTAAAATAACATCCGTTTTTTTCTTTCTCACTTCAATATATTTTTGGTAGCAGGATTTAGAATAAGAAAAAGAAACTCTATATCACGTCCCCATTTTTTGTTTCTCTCTCTCTCTCTCTCTCTCTCTCTCTCTCTTTCTCAATTTCCAATCGTAGTATGGAGATGTTCACACGCCCAGAATATTTTGTGTACCAGCAACCATATTAAACGCTTGGCTGTTAAAATCCCCTGAGAGTTTTGTAATAGAGCTGCCAATATAAACGCCATGGATCTAAATTCAAATTAGATCCTGTTCCTGACCAGGCATTGATGTCGACTATGTTGAAGTTCTTTTTTTTCTTTTTTAACAACAAAAGAGGATTGTTATAGAATAGTTTACTCGATAGCGTCTGTTTAAATCGTATTCAAACCACCTAACCACGTTTTCCATGTTCCTAGTTCTACATTTTAAAATTTTCAATTGCAAATTTCATTGGTATGAAGTGAATATTGAAGCAATTTGAAATAACGTTTCAATATTTAAATCACTGGAAGTGCTCTTTCTATTAAATGTAAAGGCCAATACAGAAACGGATTTAGTGTATGTAACACATATGAAAAATACTTCTCATGAAGTGATATTCAGTCACCCCTAGATGTTTTCACGTTTATTGTTCAAGTACAATGTATAAAAAGCTACATTTTTTACACACCCTCAAGTTAATCAAATTGAGATTTATTCCTGTGTTATCTAACATTTGTTCATGTTTTTTTTTTCTCAACCCAAAAATAATGAAGGGCAGGATGGTACCTAAACTTAGAGTCCATATTTGCTGTCTTCGTCATTTATTTTCGTGTAAGCGTGTTCCTCGAGGAAAGAAACCTTGCAAATCTATAACAATATTATAGAGCATAAGATGTTTGTGTAGTACATAAGTGTAAATTGAATAAAATATAAATATTCTTATAGGTCTATTATAATTCCTTTAGACTATTGTGCCATTATATAATAAAATATATTTAATATGAGTATTTTACGCTTTTTAAACAAATAATTATTTTGTATAACATTTGTTTCGTTTGTAGTATATTTTTAATGTTTTTAATTCATACATATCGCCTAATACAACATCCATCCATCTGTCTGTCTCGTTTATGTTGAATATATATATGAAGAATGTCATTACCGATGATTCAATAAGGTGTAGGAATATTAGGATTACTGATAT
>JAGDQP010006090.1:55086-74387 GCA_022664845.1 Lepisma saccharinum
CTGGAGCTACGGTAAAGAACAATCACTGTTTGCCTATCTAAGCTAGCTAAAAAGTTATTCAAATTTAGTGTTACGAGATAGTATTTCTAAACTTATGCAGCAAACCAAAATCTGTATAAAACTCTAATAATACTTAGAGGTATTTTTTTATTATGATAAAAGTCAACTTGGCACTTGTATGTCACCATGCGAGGCGAGGGACAACTTTGTCAAACACTAAGTAGAATTTCCTTTTTTTTAAAAAAAAAAACGTCGTTACAATGATACTCAAAGCATTAAGCAAATTCAACCTTAAATGTTCCTTTTTTTTCTGTGTAAATCATAATTATCAAAATTAGTCATCATTTGGTATTAGTATATAGTAACTCAAATAGAGTAGTTACTTCAAAACTTTCAATAATTTCAATTAATAGAATCACATTTGGGATAAAATTATTTATTTTGTTGTGTACAATCTGAAATATAGCCTTTTAAACCATGATTCCATTTCAAATTTCAGATGTTTCTCCGCCCACGAAGAGTACGCTGAAGGGAGAGAGATTTCTATTTTTATATATTTACAAATGTTTTGTAAGCAGTACAATTATTAAAGACAGAATTCTTAACCGCATTTAGGGTTATAGAACCTGATGAAAAAGTTTCTAACATTCGGTAGCACTTTAGAACAGCGAATTCATAATTCGTTTCTTCGTCGAATGTAGTAAACACATAAATCCATGCAATTTTGTTCACCAAATGCTCTGTTTCATGAGAAGTTCCGCTTGCATCACATTGTTGATACTGAAACAAGGAATCATGTTCTGCAGATAATGATGGGCTTTAATTTCAATGAGACACGTAAAGCATCAGCATCTGCGGTTAATTACTTAGCGGTACGAATTATGTGACCTATGACATTTTAGTTGAGAGGATTATTAAAAAACAGAAAAGCCCGCAAAATGCTGAATCCACTTTTCAGTGGTGTTTGTATGATATACACTAAAAATATTTTCAAAGCACCACTCATATAGCTCCACGTTTGATAATAATTTTGTCTAATTGTTTTCTTTTCCGATCTTAAATGGAAATCATAATACGATTCCTGTTCACTTCTTTCATACAATAAGAGCTAAACAATAACATGAAGGCTACATGAAGCTATGAAATAATACATCCAACATGGCCGACATCAACAACGTGTTGGATTTCCAACTGCTATGTTGTTCTGCCGGAGCTTATTTTCACTTCTCTTTATCTCCATGCGTTCCTCTACACAGTTGCCAGATCATGTATCAGCTAAAGTTACTTTGAATCTCTGTATTATGTTACAAACGCATTTACGGGTCCGGGCTAAATTTGCTCCCGAGTAATAAACATTTATTTCCGTGTACAATTTCTTGAACACTATGCACTAATGGGTTAATCTATGTGCTTATTACAGATTTAACTCAAGGTTTAAGCATGTTTCATCGCATTTATTATTTTATTGATTTATTATTTCATTCCTTCATATAGCCTAGGACACTATGAATAAAGATAAATCCAACGACACCTCATTTGTTAAAATCGCTCAAGTAGTTTATGTTCTACGAGGTAACAAACATACATATCCTGTGAAAATCCGCCATGTTGTTCATTTCCTCCATATTGGATTTATGAATAAAGTTACAGTGGTAGACTTTGTTTCATCGTTTTCATCACATATTTTTTATCCAGAAACCATTGTCAGAAATTCTATTGCAGTGTGTTCCAGGTTCACCTTAAAATTAAGCTAGATTGACTGGACTAATTGTACAGTACTTGTCTTTGGTGGTTTGCTTATAATCCAGAAAAAAAAAACTTATCTTATAACTGTATATGCACATGCATAAATGTTTATGATTTTCTTATGCTAAACCGTTATTGTGGCAAATCAATAACCATTTCTGATTATTCAGGTTTTCGTTTATTTGTACTATTTTGCCCGATGATTAGCACGAATAATCGGGAGTTTACTGTACCACAATTCACTGCTCTCAATAGCTATTATGCATGAAAAGTAGAGCCTAATTTCGAATACCAATAGCATCACTGCTAATCACCGTCTCCAAATTAACATACATTCAAAAACGTGTCTCTTAATTTGTAAGTAAACGCATGTCTAGAATGAGGTAGAACTGAGGTAAATTGAGCCATAACCGCTTCTATAAATTATACGCATCAATCTCGTAGCAGAATTTTCCTTTACTGCATATGGGACAAATACAATATCGTACACTTGAATGAACAGTGTCACAACACAATACAAAGGAAGTGACGTCTTACTTGAGGGGACCCGATCAGTTCGGCGCCTCCGTTTCGGCGCTACCGGTTCGGCGCAGTAACGTTTCGGCGCCAGAGCTTTATCAAAGAATCACACCAGGGAAACTATTGTATTAAAAACTTGGTTCATAAGATGCTACAGAAGAACAGATCCAGGGGCTATGTTCATGGAAGAGATGTAATGAGACGTTTATACTTTAGTAAGCACTTGAAAAACATAATATTTTTTATCAATTATTTTAATTATGGAGTTTTTTTTCGGCGGAAAATGAATTTATTTATTTATTTACAACATAAACAGGCTGAGCTTTAGCAGGGACGTAACTAGTGCGGAGCAGAGAAACAGGATTCAGGGGCGTTACTCGTATGGATGATGCCTCTCCCGGAGGGAGGAGCTGGTCTACTGCTCCCACGCTGACCAGACGTGTTGGGAGAGGAGAGCCGAAACTCTCGACTCTGATCGCTACCTCTTTATTCAGGTAGCTCCCCAATTGACCTCACGACACTGGGTGGACGCCGAACAGGCAACACCATCTGGAGTACTGCAACGGTCTCCCGTCCAAGCACTGACCAGACCCAGAGCTGCTGGACTTCGGTGATCTTACGGGAACCGGTAGACCAGCTGGGCTAGGGCGTTGCCTATATATATAAAGGGAACCAAGAAAGTTTTGTCGCTTTTTGTGGAGGTCTGTGTTCAATTGGCCATCACACTGTGAGTTGAATGCTAATGGAGGTCAGGCGAAGGTCAGTTGTTGGTGTGGGTATAGCTAACATACTACCTGGTTGTGGAAGTTTAGTTCCACCGTGAACGTACGGAAGGACAGAGTGAACATGAGACCTCCACAGAGCATCATAAGGGTGTGTATGCTGTACGAGTTCAAACTGGGGTCAAACGCAGCTGCAGCGGGGCGGAAGATGTGCCAGGCCTTTGGTGAGGGTGTCGTGACTACGCGGACAGCGCAGCGGTGGTTTACAAAGTTTAAGGACGGTGACGAAACACTCGAAGACGCACCACGTGCAGGAAGACCAACACAGGTACCAAATGAAGATCTTCAGGCAGGAATTGAGGCTAACAGTGGCCAGACATGTGAGGAACTGGGACTACAATTCAGTGTGAGTGGAGAAACCATTCAGGCAGGCAGGCAGCACCTCCATCAACTTGGGAAGCACTACAAGTTGGGTCGATGGGTCCCACATGATTTGACTCCGGGCCAGAAGGCAACGCCAGCAGACACCTGTGTTTCTTTGCTGTCTCGTCTGAGGAAGGAACCATTTCTGGACAGGGTGTTGTCATATGATGAGAAGTGGGTCCTGTACGAAGCTCCACGGTGCCATCATCATTGGTTAGCATCCCATGAACTGGTTCCAAAACAGCCGAAACCAGCACTGCACTAGAAGAAGGTCCTCCTGTGTGTTTGGTGGACTGCTCGTGGCATCGTGCATCGGGAACTGCTACCAGCTGGTCAGAGCTTCAATGCAACTGTGTACTGTCAGCAGTTGAGCCATGTTCAAGAAAAACTCTGGAGCCACTTCTGAATCGCAAAGGGGTCCTCCTGTTACAGGACAACGCTAAGCCCCACGTGGCTAGGATGACCCGGGACACCATTCTACGCCTTGGATGGGAAACACTATTGCATCCGCCATACTCCACGGACATTGCACCGCCCGATTTTCACCTGTTCCATTCCTTGGACAAGCACCTTAGAGGACCGTAGTTCAAATCCCTAGTAGAGGTGCAAAATGCACTTGATACCTTCTTCGCTTCACGGCCCACCAAGTTCTGCCGCGATGGAATCCATGGCCTTCCAGAACGTTGGCAGAAGGTCGTCGATGCTGATGGGGAATATTTTTGATCTTCCAGGTACGTCTTAGGTGACATATCGATGTTCGAGGGTGATGGGTGAAAAAGCGACAGAACTTTCTAGCTTACCTTTATATAAACAGATATGAACGTCATGTTAAACTGCAAGGTTCGAGGTCGAGGTTCAACTCTGACGGCGAAGTGGAGATTGAAGTCTAATCTCAGGTCGAGGTTAAATTACCATTTTAACTAATTTCTTTATTTGTATTACGAATGAAATCTCCATCTCATTAACACCTTGTACACGAGAGAAACATCCTGTCCTCTTGTGGCCCTTAGGCATCTTTGGCTCAGACTGAAGATACTTTAATAATGTTTCAAAACTTTGTCAGAAGCAGTTACAAGCAGAGTACAAGAAATAATGTTTTAAGTAATTCATTGATCATCAAATGTCGTCAGCGGGCATCACTATGTCATAAGGTATGTTAATAATTTGCGTTTTCCTCAGTTGGGCGCCGAACTGAACTGGCGCCAAAACGTAGCCTGCGCCAAAATGGTGGCGCCCAAACGGAGGCCCCGAAACGTAGCGGACCCTACTTGAGAAGGTGTTTTATACACAATCTTTCACTAATGCTATCTACCGGAGACCGATGTAGATAGACTTGTAGCATTTTTGATAAACAAAGACATGCTTCCCTAATGTTTTTGAGATAGAAAAGAAATTGAATTGTGACATTTTTCTTGCAAACACACCATATGGTCAGTTTGCCCACGCAAACAATAAATAGAATTTTGACTCGAGCAATAATTCCTTATTTTATTGACGGTTTATTTAATCTATTAAATCAATTATGTTCCATATTAATTTTATTACGAATAATAACAAAGCCAACATATTATTACACTCTCTCGCTGATGCCAAATACTATATCCCTCCCCTGCTACATTTTCACAGCCATCTGTTGAACTAAATAAGTAAAGGCTTTCTCAAATCGAAAGTTTATTCGGCCGGATCTGCCAATGGTTTCCACAGTTTCATGTCGTTTTTTTTTTTTATTTTTTTTATTTTAAGAGAAAATTATTATTTTCTCGTTTCTACTTTCAGAAAATGTTCTGCTTTTCTTCATAAGCCAAATTCATTGCCAAGGTTTACTAAAGTTAGGTTGGAGTTTTAACTACCGGTACGCGATGAAAACGATACGCACTAAACATTCACAAAATACTCGCACATAGGTAGGTTAGTAAAACCAGGTTATATTATTTTTTTCTTTTTACAAGCAATTAAAACATTTCGAAATCAGTACAATATATCTGAAACTTTGCAACTGCGAGGCTGTCGTTTAATTATAAAAAAAAACAATTCATTTATTTCTTGATCTGCTATTACAACACAGAAAACTTACATAATTATTCAGTGTCAAAAAATAATTTGATTGGCCATTTATTACTTAGGATAAAACTGATGTAACTAAAGGAATAAAGCTCCACCACAAACCTGCACGATCAGTTTATCGCTTCGAACTCATAAAATTTTACCAAACATATGTAAATAATACGCAAGTCATCCATATTCTTCTTTTTAAATACTATGCAGAGAATTCATTAGAGAGCAGTATTTTTTTTCAGAAAATCAACTAATAATAAAACCCGATACGACTACCCCCTAGTATGCGAAATATAAAATTAAAATCTAAATTTAAATCAAACAGAAAAAGCGTGTTCTTTCTCTACTAGTTATATGGTTACCAACCGTCCAGTATTTACCGGATATGTCCGGGATTTTGGCCTTTCTAGGAAAGTCAGCCCGGCATTTGTTTGTTTTTTTTTCTCCTTGAAAAAGTCCGGCATTTTAAAAAATAAATTGTGCAGGACGTTACTACAGCTGAGCTTGCATTTCCAGTAAACTCAATGGTCACGAATGGTAATTTGTCGCAATTTATTAACTGTTTGAGTGCATGGCTGGTACTACTGTCGATTATCGCACTTGATTATATTTGACGGATGTCAGCTATACTTGCTCTGTTTTCCGTTTCTGTCTTCGCATTTCACGACATGATTTTGTAGCTACATGCTGTGCATATACTAGAACCAGAAATGATGTCATTGCATCGTAAAAGACATCTGCTTCTTGCAGCCAGGTAGTGCATTAGTGGGGCCGATTAGCGCCAAAATTTCAAAGACGGGGCAAACGGTGTCCAAGCCAGTATGGATTTGCTGTGTGTTTGATGGGATTGGCAGGGAATTATCTACTATGAGCTGCTCCCCTACGGCCAAACCCTTAACTCGGAACTATACTGTCAACAATTGGACCGTCTGAAGGCAGCAATCGCCCAGAGCGCCCAGCTTTGGCCAATAGGAGAGGCATTGTGTTCCACCAGGACAACGCCAGGCCACACACATCGATAGTGACTCGCCAGAAGCTCCGGGAGCTTGGTTGGGAGGTTCTTATGCATCCACCTTATAGTCCGGACCTGGCACCGAGTGATTACCATCTGTTCCTGTCCATGGCGAACACGTTTGCTGGTGCAAAATTCGCGTCAAGAGAGGCTTGTGAACATCGACTGTCTCAATTTTTTGCCAATAGGGACAAGGGCTTCTATGAGAGAGGCATCATGATCTTACCTTCGAAATGGCAACACGTTATCGAACAAAATGGCGCATATGTGACCTTAATCGGATCATTCTAACTATGGTAAGTCAAGCCTTCAATGTCATGCAAAAATAATGGATTACTTTTTACTACACCAGATATATAGAATATTGGCATATCCATGAATAGCACACCGTAAGTTGCATTTTTTGTATAAAGTCACGCAATACCATTTTCCGCAGAGTATTAAAATATGGGCACACAAAAGAAGAGACTGGTATAGACTTCGGAACTTTTGCGCCGCTATTTTTATTTGAAATACTGCATGTGCCGGATGAGCAAAGACACCTCCCCATTCACACAAAAAAAAATGTTTACATCATTTTTAACGTTTTAGGTATAATCGATATTAAGTTATTGGTAGACATCATTCAGGAGAAAGACAGAAATAGTTTTTGGAATGTGTCGTCGGCACATCTCTCATTCAAATTCCATGTTGGCCATTATGAGTTTGTTCCCTGTTTTCCCTCAGTTCCTCCATGCGTATAACGGGTCGGTCCAGCAGTTCTGATAGTCATAAGAAAATTAAAGACGTTACAGGTGAATTAATTGAATTTATTTAAGGCCTGTAGGCATCTTTGACTAAGACCGGGAAATAGTAGGGAAAGCAATATGAGAAGGACATGGCCAGGGACTATAATGTAAGGGGGAAATGAACACCTCCAGCATTCTAAACAAAAATAAATATTTCATATATTTATATAAAATAAATTAGCTTTTCTCTCATTCCATATTTTCTTTCAATATGTACCTTTTAATCTAATCAATCCTTAGCGTGTCCGTATGCTCCATATTTACACCATGCTTTCTCTAAATTAATCGTTCGGCTAATACAACGTGTGTTCAATTAAGTGCTAAACATTTTGAAAAGCATACTCCAGCTTACCGGTGGCAATTTTAGGAAGCATAACTACTGTTGCTCGGCCTACTATAGGTGAACACATTTATCTGCTGTAAGTAGAGTTTTAACAAAAAAATTAATTTGTTTTAAGAATAAACATTTGTGGGCGAGATGTACTTACTTCATAACTTTAGAGAGAAAACTTTCTACAGTTGTTTTAAATATTTAATCAAGCATACAGAGGGAATAACATATCGCCACGGATGATCTACGCGTGTTAAAGCGGGCAGAAAATAAACTATCACAGGAAAACATCATGACTCATTCACTCTATTCTCCAGACATGGCTGCAGCTGACTTTTTTTTCTATTTCCCTGGCTGAAGGCAAGCTTGAAACCACAGACAATTTTCAGCAAATATATGCAAGACAAGTGCTTAAATCTAGAAAACTTTTTCCAAGAAATATTCCAAAATTAGAAAAAAAAAATTGTTGGAAACAAAATGTTGTTGGTAGAATGGCACACTTTGAAGAGTGCGTAGGTTATTAATGTTGTAATATAAACAATAAAGCTTCCATAGAAGCATAAATCTGATTTAATCGAATACACATCTTAAATGCAAATCAATTTCACATCGAGCTTTGAAGTAATTTACTTTAAGAAGATGTTAAATACCACAAGAGCAAGTATATTAGACAACAGAATTCTTGCTATTATTTGGGTTTCTTCCATATTTACACCATTGGCAATAGTATTTTCTAATGAGAAAAACAAGTTTACACGCTTAAAAGCTAACACTAGAAAATACACAATTACACTAACCATAGATTGACTCAAAGGCTCTACAAATAATTTTCTGGCCAGTGTTTGAAGTTGCATTTTCGTCACAGTCAACATCTGTAAATGTCATGTTTCAGTTGGTTGGTAGTGACATCTGTTACTCTTTAAATAAGCCTCTAAATTTATTTACAAACGAATTAGTGTTTGTGTCGTTCCTTCTTTTCTCTTTGTAACAGAGAACAAGCAAATTCAGAGTTTATATTTATCTCCATTTTGCAGATTCTGGATGTTGAAATGCTCCGGCACACCTCGAAATATTAAAGTTGAAACCCTGAAGCACAACATTAATATGACCGTTTGAATCTTAATTAGGAAATTTAAGAAACTTTGTACTGGTCAAGTCATAGTTTTTGGTATTTTCTTCTATAAACTCTTTATGAAAATTTAAGAAAACGGTATTTTTTATTTCCGCCCCCCGCCTAAAAAAAAATGTCTGCCAAAATATTCCTTCCTAAAATTAATTATTGATTAATTATTATTAAAGGTTAAAAACGTGTCTCCTCTACCACGCTTGGCAACTCATAGCAATTAACAAATATGACGAAGTTATTCCTTTTCAATGACAAATATATTTGTGTATACTTTGTGATATCAAACATGTCAACTCTCACGCAAAATGCGTGAGTCAAACGCAAAGAATCTGCAAACTCACGCATTTATAGAAAAAGTGCAAAATTTAAAAGTCGCGCTGTAAAATGAGGTAAAACTAATTCTTCCTAGAGTGTTTGCATTCAAAAACTGTGGTAAATACGAGGAGGGACCCAAAAGAAAACGTAATGATGTAATAACATTGTGTGTATTTATTTTTGGGTATTACAACTTGAATCGCTTTCAAAGTACAGTCTATTTGATGAAAAGCACCAGTCTAATTATGTTTACCTTTTTAAAGCAGTCGTGAAACTATTGCCACGAGATACCTTTCAATGTCTCCCTTGAAGTTTTCTTCACCTCTTCCACATCTGCAAAAAGTTTTCTTTTGAGGATTTTTTTTCATTTGGGGGGGGGGATAAAAACAAAGTCACCCGGAAGTAAATTTGGCGGGTGCAAAAGCTGGATCATGTTGTTTTCGGTTAAAAATTGTTTTACAATCAAGGTCTTGTCTGCTGCTGAGGCACGAATTTTCCTCCCCACTCCTTTCATTTGCAATTTCGTGCTCAAAGTCCATTGGCAGGAACTCCGGGGCGCACCAAACAAATCATCAGTGGTTCTGCGACGGTATCAATCCACCACTTCTGGCGATGTTTTCATCCGTTCTGGAGGTCGAAGGTCACCCTGAGCGAGGTTGGTTTTCAAGTGGCCTCGAAGCGAAACAAAACACTCGCAAAGTTTTGTTTTTCCCAGAGCAGCTTCTTTGTAAGCCGTTTCAAGCATTACAGCAGCTTCCTCAAACAGAAAACAGAATTCCATAGCCTCACGCGTTGTTTCCAGTTTTCAGTCATCACAAAAATCGCCGAACAAGCAAGAGGCGCTTAACAAAAATATTTATTACGTGGCACCACGACTTCACTCGACAACGCTGGTCGGTAGACTGATGCAAAAGGTCCCAGCAAGAGGCAGCTAGCGGCGGAAGCATGTACTACAACAAATCCGGCCACCAGAAAATGATCCCAGTTTCTTTCGGGTCCCCACTGGTATATGGTATGAAAAATAATTGTTGAACTGATCAAATCGTAAACTATTTTAATACCTGTAACTTTAAAAACGGTTAGTTTTGTTTAATTTTTCAAGTAGGACCTACTCTGAGAACTGAAATTAGTTGTTACTGTGCGTTATGTTTTCTACAGTACTTTTGTAATAATTAACGTCTGTGTTGTAACTCTTTGGTATGTGTTTCGTTTCTCACGCATTTTTCCCCTTCCAATGTTGGCAAACCTTACGCATTGGCACTTCCCTAGATTGACATGTCTACAGGATACAGAATTTCTGATAAATTAGATGACAAATCGACAATTACAATATTTGGAAATTATTTTACTCCTTTCCGTAACAAAGTACGTGCTTGTTCTTTACAACTTTGAGTAACCACTTCTAGGTACACTTATCGTAAAAATACTTTAAGGATGTTGGGACTGTTACTTTCACTGTAACAACAACGGAAAATTTGTAGTTTTTTTAAACGTTCATCATATTTGAACGCGATTTCCTAAAAAGGAAATTATACAAATTATTTTTCAACTTCGGTAGCTAATGAATTTGACAGGAAACGCTGCCTCAATCACCGATAATTCCTCTCCTCGCATCTCCCGTAAAATTTACTAGCTCTTGGACTGTTTCGCGAAAGATTTTTTTTTTTTTTAATATTTGGCCGCGAAATCTAAACCAATGGTTGGTCGATTACAACACTTCATCAGTTTTACAACACATTATTATGAACTATACTGGAAAGCAGACTTTACTGAAAAGCAGCATTCATTTGTTACCAAGACCACACATTAATACTAGGTCAAACAATAACCCACTGAGAGTGTTGAGAACTACTAGTGAGTTCTAGCGAACGGATGAGAAGGGCCGCCAAACATCATTGTGGGCGCCTAGGCAGAGTCAAATATTGTGGCTCGGATCTGCTCAAACATCCATGGAAAAAATTCTAACGTAAAATGTAATATTTATAAAATAAACATAAAATTTTCCTAATTAGAAATAAACATATTCCTAATTAGCTGCAACTATTTTTATATACAACGCAGGAAAATATATCATTTTTGATCAATAATTATATAGCGCTTGAGATGTTTACATTCATTTAAAAGATCACCATAATCAAAATCTATGTGATACACACTAGTCAGTTTTTCACACTTCTTTTGGCTCAACAGAATCAATTGTTTTCAATTTACTAAAGAAAGAAAATAGGTTTACAATTGGTGAAGAACCTTCTGCACGTTTTGTCAGGTGATGGATCAAAGATTCCAAAAAAAGGGATGAATGTTTCCACCCTGAAAATGTTACTTTTGCTTAGAACATTTTAATTGTTTTGATCTATAAATACGCGTACTTCTCTTGTGTCTCCGTTTCTTGACATCACTATAATCTAGGAACCTGCTCTTGGCCTTTTAATTCATTTTGCTAAATTAGTTTCTAACGTCCTGGTCAAACGAAGTCAGAGGCTCCAAAAGTTTCACCGTAAAAAAATACGCCCCCTTTTACGATTGCAGGATCTTACTTGCTTTATTCACTCTTTCAAGAATGCCGGTCCAAAGTGTTGTCAGAAAGATCGCTTCCGGTCTCTTCAATTTCTTGATCAGTTCTCCTTAATCCACCCTTATGTTCAATTCCTGGTAAGTGTCAGTTGATACAGAATCCAATGCCTTTTAACTTTCTCTTAACTTTCATGTAAAGGAAGAACAATATAAAAATATGACCGTCATTTCGTGTTAGCCAGATGCTTGACCACAACACTATCTTCTAATGATGATGCAACAAGATTTGAACAATGTGCAGAAGCCGATGATTTTACTCCCACCAAGTTCAGGCTGTGTGCAGTAGAGAAAACATAGATAGCTAACTCATTCAATTGACGGATCGAGTATACCATCCTACGACCTAATTAGCTTGTTACCAACCAACTATTTATTAAACGCTAGTCGATAGCAGTAGATTACTTTCACATGAGAAACGTAAACATTACAATACCTGACAAACAGTGCAAAATGTACGTAACACGATCTTCCTGTGGTCTACAAGCCGATTCGGAAATCCCATCATATGTTGTATGTTATCACTTCCCAATGTTCATTGCTTATAAGAAACTAACGTAAATATTATTTTTCCAAATTGAATGAAATATGGTTACATTAATAAATTCGAAAATACAATGATTGCAAGAAATATTTAGAGTAGGATACCTCTCCCCCCATAGACTCGTGTCAGCTGGAGTCCCCTGGCGATAGAATACTGTGCCAGTACATTAAGTGCTCGATTGCATTACAAAACAGGTTGCACAAGGAACATTTAGTTACAACATGTCCACTGAGAAGGACGTACAGGACTACATAAAGAATATTTCGATGAGGATAAAAGTCCTCATATAGTCTCCGGCCCGCCTGTTTTGCAGGCCTTTTAGGCCCTAATGTTACGCCACTACCTCGCTGCACAGTTTTTATGTATCCACCTATAATACAAATGTAAATATACAACGTTCGATCAACAAGTATTGTATCTCTTACCGAAATTTTGTAATTGATAAATAATCTTTGCAAATGAATATTTTTCAAGTAGTTCCATTTGTAATATCCAGTACAAACCTCTTTCTGGTGTGAGAACTAGGGTTGCCACTTTGTGATGAACAAATTACGAGACGCTCGGCAAAAACTACGGAACAATACGGGACAAATCTGAGATAACTTGAGATGAAAGTGATAGTTAGACCCTTGTGCTAGTAAATGGTTATCGCATCTTTAAAACTTACACTCCAAAAGCACCTGTGGGCGGAAAATGGGTATTTCAATTATCTAACCACAGTTGGTATTAGCATGCTGTATTGGTTTCGCTGGCGGGATGCCGAAAATTTGTCTGGTGCCAGAGGATTTCATCTCCAGTTCTTGATTCCGGATATGATCCCAACCAGGGATATGAGCTTTGCTTTTCTACTCAAACAGGTAATATGTTGAAACCTAGCGGCAACCACTAGCTTTAGAATCGACCTTCGTAATTTATGACAAATCGAACATTGTTAGTGTGTGTTATCAAATAAAGCAAGTAGAACGCACGCAATTTTCCACCACCATGTTATTGCTTAGGGATATGAAAAGTGTCTGCTTGCCAGCCGGTATTGTTAACAGTTAGTAAGAATCCATCACGGTTTATTTGTTAAAATTATTGAATGTTGAAAATATTCGTGTCTATTTACAGCTTATAACACGAGGGCAATCACTAGAATACGGGACGCGTAATTTGTACCAAAAATACGGGACAGGTGTCAACCCTGACAAGTAGAAAAATTTTAACAAATAGTCAACAAGAATCTCTTCTCAAAAATCATGTTGTGTTTGAACGTTTTCCGAAAGTAAAGCGCAGAAGTGTAATGATCCATCGGAAACCGAGGGAGGTTTACAGAGATACCGCTGATCGATACCAGCAACGTTCGCTGATGGTGTAGGCACTTAAAATTATGATAAAATAAGCATTGACACTAAATTCTAAAGATCTATTCAGAGACAATTATTCACTTATACGTAACGTGTTGATTATAGAATCCTTCGTTTCGAATATAACTACACTGTCCAAAAGTAAAATCCCAGCACCGATAAAATAATCTAGTTTGGAGATTGAAACAGATAGGAATTTCAGTATAATCATAAAAGGTATAGGGTCATAACTCAGAAGATGTGCGCGCAACAGTACGGCCTACTTGTATTAAGCCTTTTTAGTACCCAGCGTGGGTAATTATCCGTAAACGTTAGTGTCATTGTGCGAAGATCTGGTAATATATGTTATGAGTATTCAGAGGGTCTCACAGGCTGCTAGGATGTGCATATGAGCATTTAAACCAATTTGAACCAAGTCCAGGCCTTCGAGGGGGTGGTTTCTCGCTCCGTGTGCTTTGACAATAATTACTGAGAGTTCTACACTGTTGGCAGCAACTGTCCTGGAAAAGCACGTTTACAAGAAGTCCTGGTGCTCGTTGTCTACTCGAGAAAGAGAAGATGAATTGATTCATAGGTGGAAAATCGAAGGGTGCCTGCAGATACAAATGAAGGCGTGCTGAGATCTGAACCGTCTACTGGAGCATAAGCCTCCACACGAGGCATCCTGTGTACTATTGACCACTCATTCTTACCTAACGTTAAATTTGTCTCTAGTGGTATCGCATTACAGCCTATAGAGTGTAGAATGGAACTCTCTTCTCTTCAGAGGCAAGAGTCGCTTCTAGTTCCATACCAATGATAGAGGTAGATGGATCAGTATTACACCTGGAGAAAATCTGTTGGAAAATCTAAATTTGTCATCAACGTTCCGAATAAGCTGATACCAGACATAATGGTATGGGAAGGGACTTCCAATAATAAGATGACTTCCTGGTTATCCCGAACATCTTGATGCCAAACCGTTACATAACGATAATTCCTATACTGCAGCTGCGATTCAACATTCACTTTGAAATGTGAACATGTAACTCTGGCCTACAAGGTTAGTATCGAGTATGAGTACGAAATGATTGGACTCATCTGTAATCAACAAGGATCATTACCGATTTAACTTCCCAGGTTTCAGAAGGCATGGAACGCAATCCCACATAATGGTACTTCTATAACGGGATCTATGTACCTCTTCATGATTGCATTCCACGTGGCTGTAACTATTGTGGTTACTGAGGACAACCACCTTATTCAACTTGACTTTGTGCGTATTGTAAGTTGTCACTTTTCAATTGTGTCGATGTAATGCATCATCTAGATTCAAGAGCAAACTGGTGCCCGTGTTCCATTCACCTAGGGTAACTACTTCTTTATGGTGGAATCTTATTTACCGTTTTCGTAATGGGAATTCAATTAGGATTTGGTCATTGAAGTCACTAATATAAGAATTTTTGTCGGCGAGAAGGCAATATTTATCATTGTAATATTTTACAGGGTTACTCATTAAATACCAGTACTAATCCCAATGTGTTGAATTATGCTGTATTCTTCAAAACATGACTTCACCGACACAACGATGCCTCGAATATGGTAGTTAGCACTCCCAACACTCATTAAATTTGTTAGTTCTCAACTTCTCCTTATTTTCCATGTGCAAGGGTAACTAAAAGAAACAGGTTCATTCTGATCATGTTCTGGATGAGAGGAGGCACCATCAGCGGTTTACCTAAAGAATCTTAAAAGACTCTTGGACATCATTTTAGAGTAGATGTTCACGAAAAATGCATTAACAATTTCGTTTTAATTTTAATTTTATTTATGACCATTAGATATTTAAGGTTCACGCCGGGATAGGGAGATAAGGGATTCGAGAAGTTCTTGGCCAGGGCTTATGTTGAAGGTGCCATCCAGACATTTGTCTGGTGTGACTGAGGAACATTCAGGAAAAAACATAATTCAGGATGGTCAGTCGCTCTGATTGAACGCAGTACCCTGAATGCTACGCCAGCGCTCCACCATTGAGCTGCAGCGTGTCGGTGAGAATCTTACCATATGAAGAGTAAAGGGAAATAAGGGGGAATGTGCAAGAGAGGCGATTTCTCGTAAAACGCATTTTAATGTCCAACTCTCCCATGTATATTATATTCTTAAATCCTCTATAATGGGTTTGGGTGCTAAGTCAGCAACTCTAAGGTCCCAGGTTCGAATCCTGGCTAGGGCATGGATGTTTTTGACTTTGGAATTTAACTAGAACGTGACGGATAATCGTGACGGGGCAAAGTCAAAATTTACTAGAATGGTCAAAACAAAATAAAGTTTAACTAAAGTTTTTTTTTAATCCCTATAATTTGTGTGATTATTTGCCCTTTTGGATTCAAACTTTCGGAAGTGTTAGCTGTTACGGGAACAAATTCAATTGTTTGTTTTTTAAAGAAACACACATAAATATCCCTTCTTTCTCTGTACTTTTCAATTGTTTGTTGATCCTAATTTGTGTTTCATTCCTACAGTCATTATTAACGATCGACAGCTACAAATAATAAAATTTAGCCGAAAATGATGTTCCGCTCATCCTCTTTCCATTTAAGGTTCTTCAAATGAATCCGATATGATTTCATTCAAGATGTCCAAGAGACCCCACTATCCACTACCAAGTTTTCCCTTCTCTATCTAAGTGTTATATAAAGTTTCATACATATACATCTTATTTTTTCATACACTAATCAGATGTCGTTTGACTTTTGGCTCACCCTGTACAGTGTACAAGGGTAATAAATAGGGGGCAAGTAATACAATTTATAGCAAGTGTTCTAAGTGTTCCACCACAATATAGACATTGTTGTGCCTGTCAATCACGTTTTAAAGAATGCATCGTAATTCAACACAAGGATTAGAATTAGTACCAGTTTTAATGGACCACCCTGTAGTGTGAGGATTAAGTAGCCAAATAAATGTCTAACATCCACAAATTAGCATAAATTCAAATACATTTGAGCGTAGTAACCGGAAATCAATCCAAGATCTCCGAATTGTTGGCAAGGTACTGTAGCAATAGAATCATCATCACTAAACCCAACCAACTGATGGATCTAATTTAATTGGTAGTGCATCCTGGGAGAAGCCGGTTTCTATTCTTGGCCATTGCAGTGATCAATTTTTCAGTGCCTTCTTCAATATGGTACTTCACAGACAGGGTTTGTGTAAAATAACATCGAAAATAAGTGTGCAGAAAGTGTTTAGAACGTATGCAAAATATACTTTCACTCTTTTAGTTTAATTTTACAAAATGGATTCCAAAGATTAAAAATAGTACTTTTAAGTGAGAAAAGTTGGCAACACTCGTTCCGTGTTCCAATCTTCGTTTACAGCTCTTTGACAGGAAAAGAACCTGTTGTAACCTCGTGAATATTAACGAACACTATCTTTGTCTTGCTCTCTTTCTCTCTCGCCCACTCCCAACATTGGAATCCATGGAGTTTACAGACTCACGTCAACGTTTGCAATCTCACTCGCTCTCTTCTTCACACACATACACACACACACACTGAAGAACACACGCTGCCTAGAATCCTTTTGGTGAGATTTCCTCTTCAACTGGTGTCATCATCACTTCTAATGTCTAAAGGTGTGAAGAAGATTGCAGAGAGAGAGAAAGTCATTTACGTAATTAACTTTAAGGATATTATTCACCTCTCATCCACAAATCACAAGGGCTATAACCACTAGCAGCTCAGTTAAGAGTATAAAATTCATTTTATGATAATAACGATGGTATTATGCAAATGTTCCAGTACATACATTCATAGAAAACCTATGTGAACTAGAAAAACAGACTTTAAAAAAGAACTGTAGTTATACTCAAGTAAGTTGACCGTAGAGTTTTTCTGTCGTAGACGGTAGGACTATCAGAAAGACACTGGAACGGCGTGGTGGATTTCTGGTCACTGCTAAGCATTAAAAGCAAGATGGTACTTGTACAGTATATTTAATCAATATGGAGATACCTCCCAAGTCAGATTGAACCTAAGTCGCTGAACGGTACTTAAATGAAATCAAAAGAAGAAGAAATGCTAACATAACCTAACTAGCTAGGATATACAAGACATCTCGTGCATAAGAATTGAAAAATGATAGCGAGGAACATTTAATACGTTATTTACCTCCTACTCGGTTTCATATTTGTTTAGATTCTTTTATTGAACTTCGTTCGTACAAAACTTATTTAATAAATTATACATAACTGAGAAATGTTTTCGATTTTTTTTATTTGAACAATATTTGACACTCTTTTGATGATTTGAGAGGGCAGTGATTTCTAATGTGAAGAAAAAACCGTTTGCAAATCTTCCACGTTGCTCCAAAGAGTGACACAGTTCACTGATATATATGCATCCCAATTGACTCTTAAACTTAACTGGTTGCATATCTTCTAAGGATATCTCCGAACAACCTGGAAGTAGTGGTGTTCGATATTTCATATGGAATTTTAAAGTTCCATATTTTAACACGTTTTTATTAACCCGAATTCTTGTCTGTCTGTTCGGTACAAATTTTGCAATCGATTTTAAACCAACTTCCCGATGAGCTATAGACTTGAAACTTTAAACATAACTCAGAACTGGATGACTGCAATATTTTGAAAAAATTGCCACCAAAATGGCCGCCAAAATAGAATACACAGTCTAAACTTCTGGGGCTATTGAAATGAAATTTGGTATGAAGGAATAATATCACTAGTAGGTTACGAAAAGATTAGAAAATTTGAAAAAAAATCACCATCTTCAATCCAAAATGGCGGACCCTAAAAATGCATTTTCCACATCGTTTGAGCTAGAGACGCGAAATTTGGTGAAGGTATGTGATCACCAGTAGGTTACGAAAATATTACAAAATGTTGAAAAAGTCGCCATATTGGATCCAACATAGCCGCCAAATCTATTGTTGTACAGAATACACAGCCTAAACTGTTGCAGATAAAAACACCAAATTTGGTACGAAGATACACCATCACTACGAGGTTACGAAAATTTTTTAAAAAAATATCCAAAGACGCCATCTTGGAATCCAAAATTGCCGACCTTAAAATCCATTTTCTACACCGTTTGATCTAGAGATACGCATTCTACAAGTAGTTTAGGAAAATACTACATTTTTAAAAAGTCGCTATCTTGAATTCAAAATGCCCACCCAAAAACATTTTCCACTCGATTCGAGCTAGAAAAATGAAATTTAATATGAAGATGTATAATTACGAGTAGATCATGACAATATAACAAAACGTTAAAAAAAAAGTTGCCATCTTTAATCCAAAATGGCCGCCTAAAAACAATTTTTCAAACCACTGAAACACCAAATTTGGTATGATGGTTTAGAATCATGAGTAGATTACAATAAATGGGACAAACCCCACATATGGGGGCGCAGCCCGCACTTGGACGGGCAAATCAGCACCATAGGATCGCATTACTTTAGGGAGTCTGGTTACGATAAAAAGGAGCGCAGCCCCCTCCGTCAACCCCCCCCCCCCCGTTGAGAGCGCAGTCACGGGGGTCTGGGAGCAGCGCCCCCACCGAAACAAAGCGAATATATATATCAAATATGATCAGGTGAAGAGAAACGGAAATAAACCTGAAATTTGCCACATGTCTCTGTCCTGTCATAATCTCATCAAGATTTTTCAAATCGGTTGCAAAATTTCACATACACAAGACTGAAAAACAGAAAATATTTATTTAAATATTTTTTTTAACTACACAATGTTTTTAAAACGGAATAAAAAGTATAAAATAATTCCTCCTAGCCCCATCCAGAT
>JAGDQP010006091.1:0-29459 GCA_022664845.1 Lepisma saccharinum
GGTCTAAAATTGTTTTTTTAATGGTTGATTTGGTATGTAATGCCCCATACATGATTTCGTGTTAAAATTTTCCTATACGAAATCTGTACGTGTCGGATACCTTGCACGCGCTTTTTCTTGAAAGGAGTTTTGTCCTAGGTGTATCAACTTTTGGCTTCTTTCCTAGGCTAACAAAACAGCACGTCGCCACGACATTAAGTTTAAATTCCGTGCTTGTTATCCCAAATTGCCACTTACCAAATGATTCAAGTTATCACATAATTATTTCTGGTGATTATGAGAACTCCCTAAACTTCCTATTGTTCCTAAACTTGACTCCCTAAACTTGACTCCCTAAACTTGACTAAGGTGACAGTGTAACCGGGGGGGGGGGGGAGTACAGAGCAAGAAAAGACAAGAAATAGAGTAAATAAGACAGCGTTATTATTAGTATTTCCAATAGTGCTCATTACAGAATGATGTGTGTTGTTAACATTACATGAAAACTTCGCCACTGATCTTTAGTAAATATAGGCCAATCTTGTGTTTCAACGATAAAACCAAATTGGATTATGTTGCGTTTCGAAAACAACTTGCGGAAAAGCTGATCTTTTAGGTTTTAATATAAAAGTAAGTAAAACTATCCAAAAATTGTTCTTAAAGTGTTGACAAATACAAAGCGGAAATATTAATTTTGATTCATTGCATGTATTCCGGTAGTAATAAAATGTTCAGTGACCAGAATTTCAAGAATCTGACTGTCCCCTTGAGAGAAGCTGGGACTCAATTAAGTAAATCAATAAACAAGTAGAATTTTGCAACCCTAGTAGTATCAGCATACGCATTGCATTTTGCAAAGTAACCAGACCCTAAGTCTAAATCCATCCTCAGCATTTCAAGATGTGCACTTTACAGTGCATTGAGTTAAAATGGGACCTCATTCGGGTTGAAATTACAGCTACTAAGCCTCTCTCTCTCTCTCTCTCTCTCTCTCTTACTCTCCCTCTCTCTTCTTCAATGGATAAGTGTGTGTTTCTGCATATATATATATACGTATATGTATGTGTGTGTGTAGGTAGCTTTTCATATTCAATGCTCAGGGAAACACACACACACATACGAAGAGACCTCTTGTGCCACAAATAGATTGCTTCAAGTGCTCAGAGAGCGTGTGGAGATGGGTGGTCAGGGTCAGAGAGGGAGGAATGAAGGATGAGTATTAACTGGTATCGTCATATCCTCATTAATTCAGTCCTCCAGCAATGTGCCCCTCCACGTACACACTCACACAAAGACACACACAACGCGTGCGCGTATCTATGGTATTAAATACACCCGCGCCCTCTTTTCCACATGCACACAAATTCCACAACTACCATCTCGAATCGTAGACCACGCTCTACAAAGACTTCTTTTATGTTTTCTACTAAATTGTAAATAAAAAGTGTATTCTCACATCCATTGGAATAGCTCAAGAGTACTGTATTCACATTGATCAGCCTAAAGCTTGTTTTTATATTCACCTTCGTCTCATCAGGTAGGTATTAACAAGAATCTGTTGTTTTTTAGAAGAAGAGGAAGAATTTTTAACGGGTTGTCAAAGGTCCAACACATGCAGTCATTCAATCTAAGGTTTTTGTCTTACAATAAGATGGTCAATATTATCACATTGAAACCTTAATATCACCTTAATATTCTATCTATACTCTTCAAAACGTCCCTGCCGCGGCACTGCTAGAGGATGAAAAAAATTGCTCATATATGAAGAAAAGTCTAAGCTTTGGCACCGTTCCACAGCGCGGCAAATTCCAAAAGAACTGGCCAAAAATCAAAAACCGAAGTGAATGATCTCAAAATCTGTACTAGTTTTTTTGGGGGGAGAAGGGGTTACGAATCTGAAGAGCTGCAAAATGTAACCCCCTTCATCCGTTATTGACAACCCCTATTCGTGAAACAGTCTATAGCCCTATATCATGTTACAATCAAGATGAATATCATGTTCATGTTTTATTTTTTTTTGGGGGGGGGGGGGTCGTTGATTACGAATTTGAAGTCAGAGTTGCAAAATTGAACCCCCATGACAACATTTTAACATTTTAGCATATACTTAAATGATAATTGCTTTTAATGAAATATGATGTTAATATTTTTTAATAAATAATTCCTGATTGGATTTTGGGCGGCCATTTTGAATCCAATATGGTGACTTTTTTTTAACATATTGTAATAATTACCTAAACTACTCGCGATGATAGAAACACCTTTATGACAAATCTCGTTTCTCTGGCTGAAACGGTGTGGAAAATGGATTTTTGGATCTAAGATCTTTCGAAACATTTTGTAATATTTTCTTCACCTGCTAGTGATCATGCACGTTCATATCTTATTTTGTGTTTCTAGCTCCAGCGGTTGCGGTTTAGGCTCTGCACTTTATACAACAATAGGTTTGGCGGCCATTTTGGATCCAAAATGGTGACTTTTTCAAAATGTAAAATAATCCTAAACTAATCGTGATAATACATCTTTGTGACAGATTTCGTAGCTCTAGCTCAAACGGTATGGAAAATGGATTTTTGGGTCCGCCATTTTGAAACGATTGAATAACAAACAGAGGCAAATTCGGGCAGCTTTTACTTTTTGCTTGTATTGATGAACATACATTTGACTATAACTTACAATAAATCGGACAGCGGAACAACACGGAACAACATAACTTTTTCATAATTACATATCGTATTTTAACGATTTCAATTAATAAACATCAATAACAATTATTGTTTCACTAATATAATTTGTATTTAATAAATTATTATTTCATATTTTTTTAAAATATATTCTACGTATTTTCAGACGTTGGTTCCATTTTATTTGATTATGATCTGCTTCAATCTAAAGTTTTTATCCAACTTTCAACACGTGCGTCGGTTACTGACTGACTTGTCAGTAACACAATCGATGCCAATCGAACAAAGGTAGCTTTGCGACTACTATTCTGGGACAGGTAAAAGGAAATTAACAGTTTCAGAAGTATTTTCTTACCATAACAGATGAACTGTAACCAATCCAACATGAAAAAAAAATCCCTAACTAGTTACTTTCTTTTTGTTACTTTTGGCCAGCTTTTTTGGAATCGGCCGCACTGTGGGTTCTCCAGCCATGTGCGAGATCCTTCCCATCACGTAACTCCAACACTGCTATCACCATGCTAATATCAACAACTTGTGTGCGTTAACGTCTGGTTTGTTTATTCATATACTTCTTGATATGATATTAGTGTCCATTTCAAATAACAGTGATCTAATGTGAATAGTATCAGCAAATGCATAACGTATGGGCAGCTACATATTTCAGTAGGACAATTCTTAATCATTGTCGGTCATAGAATATGAATATTGTGATATTGTGTTATTTTTCACTCTAATTTGGTTGATTCCGAACTTCCATTCTATCACCATCTCACCGAGGACGTAGACCATTTGACCATTCGATGAGCTATGTAACCTTAGGAAGGTTATCGTTCTTAAGAAAAATCTATCCAGAGAACATTATAGTTTACATAATACTGAATTGTGTATTGTTTTGAAATTAAAATTATGTTTGTATTATTATTGGTGGTATGTGAATAACGCGCTTGTCCAGAGATCGCACAACTCTCCTCTCGTATCTGCGCAGAAAACATTATGATAGATTATTTAGTAAGGTTAAAATGAATAACGTGTAATCTGTGTTTGAGCAAAGGTATTGAGAATATCGTACCTCACTACTGCTATCATGTTACGAAATGTGAATTATTTTTAACTTACTTCAAAATAGGATGATCCATACAAATTCGATCCATTTTGTACATATCGCGACAACTATCCTCATGTCCTGATAACTGTACCCTATGCGATGCGTACACGCCATGAACGGCGCATGGGGAATATGGAGGTTGCACTCCACACATTCTCGACCTACGGCACGAACTGCAGTGGGGTGGTTACTGTTTAGTTCCACGCTCGGCCGCCTTTATCTATCAAAGTGCTCGGGAAAACCAAGAACACTCTGATAATCAGTTTGATAGGAGGCTGAGTGTACCTCAGAGCGCCAGGCATGAGAACACTGCTAGAAAAGTCTCCTGCGTCCTAACCGGGTTTTGAACCCGTGCCGCCCAATTTGTCGCTATGAAAAAGAAGTGAGAAGTTGCATGCGTTTCTGAACAGTGCGAAATTCCCGTATTAGTAGAAGGTTTTCACATGCAGGCTGCAGTCTTGCTCAAGAGGGACTCAATACAGTTCTGCAGGAGGTATGCAGCTTTGAAATTATGTGTCTGTCTGAAGACATCCGCCATGAAGAGATAAACATTTCCGCAGAAGACTTACAGAGAAGATGCTCTGCTAGAATCAGCTGGTTTGAAGGTCGTGTTTTGACGACAAAGATGGGAGGTCCAATCCTTTCTACTACAGTCGTAAACGAGATAACGATCAACACAGCTGTCACCTTTGGTTCACAATATTGACTATCTGACATGTTACACACTTTCCATAGCAGTATTCTCACCATTCTTCAGGAGGTCTTGCACATGCCATGTGCCTGTGCAACGTGTTTCGAGGTTTCTTACACTTGAGCATACGTTTTTCAGCGTTATTTGACCAAGGATAATTTCGAATGTGTGGTCTACCCTTCATACAGCTCTCATCTCGCTCCGTGAGACTATTTTTGTACCAATTTGTGCTGACATTCAAAATAATTTACTAATTATTAAATTTATACTTACAAAATGTAATGATGAATTAAAATCTATGTATCAGGAACAGAAGTATTGCATTAAACTTGTGAAGCTAACGCTCTGTTCCCATATTTCCTATTTCCTTTTCTCCACGTTTAGTGGTTTAACGTCTTTAGCATAACACAAAGAGACCAAAAAGATACGCAAAGTTTTAATATATTTTCGATCGTCTAACAGTTCACCAATCAGGTAGCTTCAACTTTCCAATAAACTCTCTGACAAAAATCAATGACAGTATAAAAAAAAAAATACTGGCACAACTAAATAATTTCATTTGTGTTTGCTTTGAAGTCAACGTATGATAGTGTTAAGAGTAAAAACTAAGTATGAACCACGATGTTGCTACAGACATCTGTATCCATGTAATCAGGCTGTCGCATACACGCTTACATAAATATCGCCATAATGATTCAAATTCAAAATGATGAGAAGGTAGCATGTTATAATATCATTAAAATGCAACACAAAGGAATTTACCAACAGTGCTTTTCCACGGTTTACAAATAGCACGGAGACATTTGTCGCTATTAGTATATCCGCTTGTTGTAACAGGTGTTTTTACCATTTGACAATTTACCCTAATATATTTGTTTTCCTGTTCCTTCGAGTTTTCTTTTGTTTTCCTACTCTTCCTTGTCCTTCTTCATTCTTCTTTTTTAAAAATTGTTGTTCTTGTTTCTCTCATATAGTAATTGCGAGCCCTTTCAAATGCGTAGGCAGTCGATTTAGGCTGTTTCCGAGACCGAGAAACGATTTCTTTACTAAATATACCATGCATCAATGTCATGCATTGGTCATTTCCTTGTTAGTAACACATGTAGCATTGTATATACTTATGTGCGCACTTACGTGAAAACAGGAAGGAGAAAACTGAAAATTTTACGATGACAAATTTCGCTTAATTCAGGCCTTTAGAGAATAGTTTCATCATAAGATTTACGAGGAGTTAGCTGTAGTTTGTAATTTTAATGTTTTACTTCTGCCTATTGCTGGGATTTGCTACCGTAGGAAGTATTGCCCCTTTAAAGTAATATTTCATTTGTGTGTACCGAGTTTTTATTTTGTGCTTCTCAGCATAACACAAAAATAAAATTAGAAATAAACAGATATCGTTTGAAAGTGATTCTCAAGCAAATATTGGCTCTATTTATGTTTTATATGTATTAGTTGTGGTCCTGAAAGGAAGTTTTTTCTAATGTTCGTTTTCCAGGGAGCAGAGAAGTTAGAAGGAAGTGGTTGGAACATTAGTCTAGGTGAAACTGAACGAAATGCTGGAAAATCACCATCAGTATGTCAGGCAAAAGGACTCGAACATGCGTGCTACCCAATGAACATATGGAGTCCGCAACGGTAACCATTAGACCATGGAGGCTGGATATTGATTTTAGATGTTGAGTCCTGTTTACAAAATATCTTGTGTGTGAGAGAGAAAGAAAGATCTGCAGATATATATTCACTAGTCTCCCACGCCGAGGATCTTCGGCAAAGCCTGATCTCAGTAATTTAAGAATATATTGGATTCTAGATTATGCCAAAGTTATTGAAATCACTAACATTTTTCAGTAGATCACGTATGCTATAGATTAGGCCAACACTACTACGATCATTGACTTTATACTACAGATTAAACTAATATGATTGAGATTGGTAATTTTATGGTGAATAGATTTGATCAAAATTACACAGATCACTGATCTTATCCTATAAATTAGGCTAAATTACTTACATGTTTGTGCTTTAGATTAAACAAAATTGCTGAGATGACTGACTTCAAGCCAAAATTACCATAATTATTTACTTTATGCTCTAATTAGACCAAAAGTACTGAGATAAGTTACTTTGTTATAAATTAGGCCAAAATTACTGAGATTACTGAGTTTAAATTATATTTTTAGGCCAAATGACTTGGTCCATATAATTTAGGTTAAAGTTACTAAGATCACTGACTTTATGCTATAAATTAGATCTATATTACTAAAAATCACTGACTTTTGCCCTTCAGATTAGGCTAAAATTACTGAGATCACTGACTGCCAAATCACTTATTTCTGAAAACATAAAGAGAGCACTGACTGATTAGACCAAAATTACTGAGATTACTGATTTTAATCTATAGAATAGGCAAAAATTACTGATATCATTGACTTTATATTTGGTAGAAGCTCTTCGGTATAGAACAACCGAGAGCAAATAGCTGTTATGAACAGCCTCTCGTTAATCTCCTGCAGAAGTTAGATAAAGAATTATCTCGAGCTAATTTCTTTCAAGTGAGGCACAAAAGTAAAGTTAGAAAGGAATATGAATTATTCGCAAATGTGAATTACATACCTCAAATGTAAACAGTTTGGTAATTTTGCAATTTCTCTCTCTCTCTCTCTCTCTCTCTCTCTCTCTCTCTCTATCTATCTATCTATCCACCTCTATCTCTCTCTCTCTTCCATGTTATGAATAGCCCATACTATGTATACCCTTATTTGTTTTCCTTCTTTCGCTCTTGTGATGTGACGTCACTCGCGGTGCTAAATGAGATCAAGGTATCTAGTGATCTGAACTGAAAATTTTCCTTCTTAACAGAGAGCGACAGCCACTGTAGAGAGGTGAACTGAAAATGGGTTGCGAGTTGTCTGGAGAAGGGGGAAAGGTGGAAAGAGTGATAGAGAGAGAGAGAGGGTAAAACTCTCTTTTTTGAATTGACGAGGGTAAAAGGCGGGTTACAAGAGTAGATAATTGGGCTGGGATACACTTCCAACCAGCATCATAGAAGAATAAAAACAAAAAAAAGGTAGGGAAGGAGGTTTGAACTAGAAAGAACCCGGAGCAGTTGTAATTATTCATCACACTGGAATTTTTCATGGATTTCAAAATAGAAGAGAACAAGATGAGGGGAGTGAGGGAGGAATTGTTAACCCTGCTGAATTTCACTACCCTTCCAACCCTATCCACTTGCCACTCCTTTCTTCTGCATTGTTTCACCTAACCTTTCCGTCTAATTGGCCATTTATCTTACAGGAGGTGTTGCAATCCTGCTGCCTTACTCCTTTTACACTGTGTGTGTGTGGTGATGATGGTGGTGGTGAAGAAGGAACAGACAGACACTACTTTCGCTACTACCGTTGGGAGGGAGGGTTACCAATAATGCTTCCTTTCTCACTGCTCTTTCCCAAAATATACAGGGGGTCAGGGAGGATATATATACTTTTATCCCCTCCTTGTTGATACCACTATACCTACCACTAGTGGCGACGCTAACGAAGGAAGCGGAAGATGAGATGTCGTGTTCATGAAGACCGGGCTATTTGTCACCTGAGTGTTTTGGGATCTTAGTGGAAATGCTTCTTACAATTGACACCAGGAGAAGGGGAGACCGGAAGAAGATAAAAGAGAAAGAACATTACCAAAGATAAATGACTTATTTTTTTCCTTCTTGCTTTCTCTCAGTTTTTTTTCTTCTTTCTTCCTAATATACACGGTAATTTATTTTCCATACTGCCCCTTTCCGATTCTGTTTTGTTTAGTTTGTTTCGTTCTGTTTCTATGTTAGTGTTTGACTTGTTTCTCTTGGTTTATTGTTACAATTTTGCTCGAACACTTCAGTCCTTATATTATATTATGACCCTTTTATAATGAATACTGTATATATACTTGTACCCATGTCATGCCGTATATATATCAGGAAAATCATTTAAATTACCAAATTGCGTAGAATGTCTTACAATGTTTTGGTAAAATAAGAATATTCCTAACATATAGAGTAAAGTTTGGTAATATCGTGACATTGTTAATTTTGTGATACATTGCATTTTGCAGTCACGGCATTATCAAGACATGTCGCGCTTTATCACGCAGAATAGAGGCAATGCCTCTGAAGCCACCTGCCGGCGAGAATTTTAATTCGACAGTTCTTGGTAATAATGTGGTATGGCAAAATTCAATGTATCACAAAATTATCAACGCTTACCATACTTCTAAGAAGATTATTAAAAGCGTTTTTCAAGGTTGGAATTTTCAGAATATTCCTAGAATATTCTTAAAAATATCCTCAACATATTTGTAGAATATCCCTGGAGTATCCCATGGGAATAATTTACAGCATATGTGGCTCATCCCGCAAGATGAATTTTGCACACTTATTCTTCATTTCCTTTTTCAAATATTTTGTACTGTACACTTCTTCATGTATATATTTTGTTTTCACAAAATGTCTTGATATAATTAACCTTACTCAATTTCACATCAAACTCTTTTCATTATATCCCGAGAAAAGTGACGAATTTAGTGTTCTTCGTATCTTCGTTGATTACAGCAATATACTAGTACTAAGACGACCTTGGTTCTATTCTCGTTCCCCGTAACTTATTTATTTCCCGACAAGGTTATCAGAACCGCATATTAATGCACCGTCTTTTAAAAAAAAATCCCAATTGAAAGTGGAAATAACAAAACTTGTATTGTTTATGGTCCAGAAAAAGAAGTGCACTGTTTTTTTTAACAGTGTAGCTTATTCTTACAGAAGCTTTCCAAGTAAAAACCAAATATGATATTTACATTATGGTACATACTAAGTTATTTACAGGCAAGCAGGCCAGATACAGTGCAATTACTACCATTTTACACTTGATAATAACAACAATAACATCAAGCGGAAGAATTATAGAAGGAATCGGTTCTGGCGTTACTAAAGGTCACACCCCAGCATTTGCTTGAAGTGACTGAGGGAAACTATAGAGTCAACCTTAGTCAAGATGTTGGGTACCGGGAATCGAATCAGTGTATTCGTGATTACAAGGCGAGCTTTCTACTGGCTGTTCTACCTAGTCGGTCCACGGCGCTAACGAAAAAGAAGGTAGCAGGGTTGTCTACAAATTGTTGCATCTGTCCCCCCCCCCCCCCCCAATCCAACAATGGGTCAAAACAAGGCGGGTAATACATCTATTTGATATGTCAAAATGTAGTCAATTTGATCTGAATGCTTCCAATAATTAGTACTTCTTCTTGTGTCATATGCTACTTCAAAGAATCAAAATTTTTGACTGTAAATACACAGTTTAAGAAGATCTCACCTGGCAACACTTCTTAACTTCGAATATGTCAAGGTGATTCCATGACGTATCTCACACTACACGAGGAAAGTGTTAACGTTCTCCTCTTAAAATCTAAACGTTTGTTTTACGCGGAAGAAGGAAGGTTTTTTTTTTGTATCTTGCACTGACAAGTAAGCGTCTTTCTATCAGAGGAGACCGGGGCTAATTGCAACATCTTTTTACATTTCTCGCGAATCAGGTCAAAATATAGGTTCCTGAAGCTCAAAATTTCTACGGTATATTCTGTTCTCCTTTCTTTATACCCTTTCTAATTTTGGTTGACTCAACTCTCTGGGGGACTGAGTGACACTAAAAGGAAACAGGAAGGGTCACATGTTGCAACTTGCCCCATACGCAGGGCATGTTATAACACTGCATGGGGCAAGTTGCAATAGTAACAAATACTGAAAGGTACTATTCAAATAATGTTTACCGTATATTACCTTATACATATATAAGAAAACTATTTTACTGACTACTCAGAGACTGTTTACTCAAGAAATTAAACATGAGGAGCGAGAGGCGAATAAACTCAAACGTGACCTTGAAACGCATTTGCTGCACAACAGCTTCGCAAATGGATTGATGTGGTGAATTATTAAACTTCAGCAATATCTTTTATTTCATCAAATAACGTACTATCATGCAATTTTGAATGTTTTAATTATAAGTTTAAGTAGTAACAACATGTAACAACTCACTACACAATGGCGCCTCAGAACCACCATGCACGCGCTCTCACTCCAGAGAACTAGCAGTGTTGCAACTAACCCGCTGTTGCAACTAGCCCCAGCCTCCCCTACTTCCTTTTTCTAGTATGATATACGTTCTGAGGTCATTCTACGGCATATTCGACGATGAAATCGTTACATTCACCCCCCTTGTTATGAAAAAAACGGGATGGATCAAACCTCCAAACAGCGGGGTTACAAGAGAAACACCAAAAACAAGGTTAATAAGGTTTTAGTAGAAAAACCCGATTATCATTTTTTTATTTCGTTGTATATACCATGAGCCAGTATTTTCAAGAGTAAACCTTTAGGAATAGACATGTCATAACCTAAAAAGTCTAAATTCTTATTTTCCCAATGCATTACGGTGAATGTGTACAAAGTTACTAAAAACTTCTATCAACAATACAACAAAAGGTTACAAAGTTTTGTTAAGAAGCGGAGTTTAAAATACCCTAGATTTAGCAACAAAACTCACAAGGTTGGCAACTCTGATCCGGACATTTCTATCGTAAACAAGAAGTGAGATTTGGAATCAATTTCAGATGCATTTCCTCTAATTAATAGCATTAAATTTGCTAGCCTCTGTGTACTATTTTTTTTATCTTCAAATTTAGAAGTTCTCTTAAAAGGGATAAGTAGACCCTGTAAGGTATTACCTAATTCTCATTATTTCTCTGATACTACTAATTCTAGAAAGAAGAAATTGCGGTACGAATGAGGTAAGATAAGCCCATTGGGCTAAGTGATCACGAGAGGGGTTTAGGACAAGAGTCTTTTCTTAACATCCCACAAACAAAATGCCCACGAGAGATAGATAGGGAAAAAGAGAACGCAACGACGACCATTTCTAGTTGTCGTTTCACAAGGATAACAAGGGAAGACATCTGCGTGAGTGAGATGAGGTTGAGAATCAAATTGGCGCTGGGAGAATCTCCTTTGTGTTGCTAGAAGAAGAGGAGGAGAAGGAAGTAGATAAAAGAGAAAGCGATTGGTCGTGAAAGAGGGGAGGAAAATAGGAGGAAAGAAAAGTCTCTCTTTCTTCTTTCCTTTAGATAGTCTTTCTTATACATATATTTTGGTTCCTTTTTTATTTTAATTTCAATAGAATGGTGGTTGTTCTGGCACCCGCCACAGGAATAGAACTCCAAACTGTCAAGTCACACAACCAAACTTTGTACGACAGTATAGAGATTGGAATTTGCAAAGCGACCACTCAGTAACTCTTAGTGACTGTTTGGGTTGAGGTTTTAGGATGGAAACTCGTAGAGCTTAATTTTGTTTTCTTTTCTTCATTATCTTGTATTGTTCTTTTAAAGTGCTTCTAATTGCAGAAATTAATGCAGCGTAGCCTGCCAATTAAATAATGAGACGATTTGGAAGAATAGCCTCAGGTTTGAACATACTGTTAACATCTCTCATACAGGTTTTCAAAACACTTCTCCAACTCACTGAGTGGCCGTAAATGTGATGGTCGTGACTTTTCTAACCATACTTTCTTTTCTGACGAAAGAAACACGGGAACAAATCGATCGACCGTGGCTCAGTTGGCAGAGCGTTGACTCTACATTCGGAAGGAGCTGGGTTTGAACTCAATAGCCGGATATTATGACAGGTTTTCCCACAATTTTCCACAATTATACCACTCTAATGGAAGGATGATAACTTCAAACTAGGATGTCACCGTCTCACCGACACCTTCCCGCTATCTCTATCCTCTACCCTATCCTGATCTAAGCCAACGATGGCTAAAAGCCTATAAAGAAAACAACTCAATTCAAATAAAAGAACGGGAAACGATTCAAACACTCTTGTTCGCAACAAATATAATAGGCCTAATTTCCTTCAAATCGCCAAAAAAGTTTGGTAGTTCTCTTTTGATTTGATAACAAAATACATTCCGTATTCTTCTTTATAATCGTATAACGTTTTCTTAAATTTGCTATACTTTGAAACACAAAACAAGTAAAGATAGAGAGAGAGAGCGATATAGAATCAAGACATCATAAAATAAAATCCAAGCTTAACTCAGAATGCTTACGCAGCCAAGTATGATGCATAGCTTTCAAAGTAGGAAGGAAGGAAGGAAGGAAAAATGTAACGTATGGATAAATGAAGTTCCGGGCGTGAGCCCATGCCTTCTATTTGAGTTGAAATGGCGGGAATGAAAGTACGTATTTGTTTTATTAGAGTGCAACTGTCGCAACTCTAAAAAGAATCAATTGGTCAGCGAGGCAAGATGTTAAATTAATCGGCAGTCAGGCTTAGTTGTTGGGCTTCAAGAAAATTTTTGGGTATATGAGTTGGGTTATGTAGGATGTGGCATTTTGTGGGTTAATCTTGGAGGTTGAACAGTGCCTAAGTTTTGTAGGATAGCATGTGGCGATTGTGACATTCTAAGCCAGAAGGATCGGCAATGTGAGGCGATTACATCTTTCAGAAGAGGAATATCCAGATCTTTGTGTAACTGAACTATTGATGTGTCACGTGGATGTCCTGTGATCATTCGTGCAGCTCTGTTTTGTACTCTCAAGTTGTATTTGAGTTGATTTTGCTGAATGCTGCCATGCTGGTGCTGCATATGTTAGTTTCGGTCGAATCATCATGTTGTAGACATGTAGTCTAGATTTCATGGAAAGTCCATTATTATTATTGAGTATGGGATATAGTGAACACGTGCGTCTTGTGGATTTGCTGGCTGTGTTTTGAATGTGTTGACGAAAGGTGAGTCGACGATCAAGTTCGACTCCTAGGTAAGTTGCACTTGGACTGTACGGGAGTTGAGTACCAAACAGAGTAAGTTGATGCTGCGGGTTACTACGTCGTTTCGTGAAATGTACCACAGTAGTTTTGTCAGCATTGGTTTTTAGTCGCCATTTAGTAGACCAAGTCTCCATTAAATTTAGATGCTCTTGAGCGTAGCGTAAGGCAAAGTCTATGTGGTGTGAGGATGCGAAAATGGCTATGTCATCGGCGAAAGTAGCTATTTTAGTGTGTGGATGCATAGGTACATCAGCAGTATATAAATTGTAAAGAATGGGCGCCAGAACAGAATCTTGTGGTACCTCTGATTCAAGGGGGTATACGCTGTTGTTATTGAAATACCATTATTTATAATCATTCTTTTATATTGAAAATTCAATGGGACACTGTGACAAGAAGTAAACTGTGGAAAGAGTGTACAATATATTGTTTCCCAATGTTGTTTTCTTTTCATATTTGTCAGCAATTACTTAGCTAATAAGCTGGATGTTACATTTTATGTTTCAGAACTCTATGAAACAAGTTAGTAAAGTAATCAACAACAGCCTTCCTTTTAAGCTAACAAAGAATTCACATCCAGGACATTGCGTTATAACTTAAAAAAAAAACTATTTAGTAAAAAATGTCTAAACTAAAACAGTTTATATTTTGGAAAATTTCAGAAATAGTGTATCCGCTTTCTAAATTGAAAACGAACCCGAATAATGAACTAAATTGAGTACGTGAATCCACGGCAAAGTTCTATTTGGAAGACACGTCATGGTTATTTCTTCTAACATTATTGTTAGCTTCTTGATGAAGTACCTCTGTGACGGGAACGTTTACCATATTCTGTGACAATCAGGTTCACGATACTCTAGTTAAAAAAATATATCCTCTTTTTGTCATCTTAACATATCGTTCAGTATAGAGAATCACTCTGATATCGTAGCACTGCGGGACTTCCTTGGTATATTTTTCAACTGTCATCTGTCTTTGGCATCAGGCTAATGTTTCGTATCATGTACAAAGCCAGCGAGTGTTCATGACGTGAATTAAAGTACCAAGTTAGCACGTCATTGCTGTGGTAGTTTTTGCTCATTTCTTCTATTTTTTTTTATCTTTTAATGCATTTCGCTAGTGAAATAGGACTAATAAATTGATCTGTAAGAATTGGAGATATGGACCACACCACAGTGAGTAAATTATAGTGTTTCTTATATAATCTATTTACTATAATTACATTTTCCATACGCTGAACTGGTAACTATGATCTCAAACCTCCAGACTTTTAGGGGTGACGTCCCTCGGTGAGCACACTGCTCGAAAAAGATATAGGAAACGTAGCGGTAAGGGCTTATTCTAGGTATCAAAGTACTGTCCTTACATTCGAATGATGAATTGATAAAAACTCAGTCAGGACGGTCGTTAACAGTACTCAACTCTTCATCCCAAACTAGTGACAATCCGAAGTCCTTGGCCATTCCTATCAAACGACGGGGACCGGGTATGTATCTATTGAGATATGAGTGACGTCACTTATCTATTTCGTTTTTCTACTAATGGGTTTGTAAGGTTAAGTTAAAACAGTATTAAATTATTTACTATTCTTGGTCGTACTGCAGAAATGACATAAAGGGGAAACTTAATGATAACCTTCAAGTGCAGACGCTCAGAAAAGCTCAAGTGTATACATTCAACACAGTAGGTTTATTGTAATATAAACATTTCTTTCAAGACGGAACAAGTAACGAAAAAGTTTTGTTTTTTTTATTATTTTCTTTTCTTTTTACATTTGTGGTTGCCTTTTTAACTTCAAAATTTGCTCAAAATATTCACCCAAGCAAAGTGCGTCTTTTGTTCATACCACCCGACCTCTCAAGGACAGCAAGAGAAAGAAGACGAAGAAGCTATACAGAAAATCCTTCCAATGCCGTCTTTCATTCTTTCGTCTTCCTTCGTTTCTCTCTTGCGCGAGAGGCGAGAAAAGAAAGATACCTCAGAATTGTGAGACAATTTTGTTATCTTTGTCCAAACAATTCGCAGCTTCGGAGTTGAAGGCTTCACAAGTCTTCTCATTCCCCCTCTTTCTTTCTCTTTCTCTCTCTCTCTCTCTCTCTCTCTCTCTCTCTCTCTTCTGACGAAGTTATCTTGTTTTACTTCTTAGGCATCTTCGCTGAGTTTTGAAAATACCACCACCAAAATGGGAAATGACTTTATCAGCTTTCTCCGCAAATGGAGATGTCAACGCTAGTGAATGTTCAGTGAAGCGTGGAACAGATGGTATTTCGTTTAAATATTCAATTTCCTTCCCACTTCTTCTTCGTCTTCTTTTGTATATATATATATATATATCTTTCTCATTGCATTGCATAAAATGAAAAGCAACTGTCAATTGTTTTGGACTTTCTGTTAACGTATAAACATGCATATCAACAAAAAACACATTTTCCTGTTTGTTTCAACACGTAAGGTGGAAGAATTCTCTCTCTGTCTCTTCCTTTGATCTCTCTCACACACACGCACTTATAAAACTTTTTCAAGACCTGCACGAACCCATTCTTTAAGTTTGCTCTGTATATGCAGAAATATTCACGACCTGAAGAAACTGTCCAATGTTAAATTAATTTTCTATTAGCTTTGAAATAATTGCCACAAAGCAAATCTTTGTCGATGAACATACTGAAAACATACCATAATTACACTACACCTCATCCTGGAACTTCAACTGAACATCGCAGCAAACTATACAATATCTTCTAGAAGTTTACATAATTGCATGCACTTGTATTTTGTGTTCTATAAGCTCTACCTTTTACGTATTTTGTGCTTCATATAATATCAAGTTTTAAACATCTGCATTCTATATAATTGGATATTTTATGTATCTTGTGCTATACATAATATCAAGTTCTAAGTATTTTGTATTCCATATAATATAGTTTATATCTCAACTTACTTATGTGTTTCATTTGTGTACTGTTTATACGCCTTTGACAAATCCATAACTGATAGCCTATGACTAATATCTTATGACGAGTGAATAACAAACTCATTATCCCTTTTTTTCTTTTTTTCTTTTTTTTTTGTTAACTGTAATTAATGCTAAAAATATTTCTTAATTTACAAAAATGGATTACAATATACATTCCACAATCACAAATGTGACCCTTTGCTCATCCTTTCTACATATGAAGAATAATATTTTCTGAATGCTGCATTCCGATCTATACGTAATTTACTTAAAAATAATATTGAGTTTTCAAACAGCTCATAGAGAGTGAGTCTTATGAAAACTGATGGGACATAAATATATTTGAACTCAGTACACTGGCTAATGAACTCTGCAGTGTGTACTCTAGACCAGTGTTTTTCAACCTTCTAATACTCCCGTCAGGTTATCGTTCAAGAGATTTCGACTTCAAATCCTCACTGGGGCTAGGATATTTGTGGATTTTAAAAGCTCAGCACTCGTTGACTCAGGGTGGGCTAAAGTTAATAGGTATATTAAAATGGCCCAAACAAAATAATTCATCAAAGTTTTGAATACTTCAAGATGGTTGAGTTGAAAAAGGATGAAACTCCTTTTTTTTTTTTTGCGAAAATAAGTTGAGATATATGAAGTGTAATGTGTGGATACGCCATGTGGTACAAGTAGGAAAATATTCCGATTCTTCTGCACGCAGTAGTTACGTCGGTCAAGGTTCGTGATACGTAGAAAAAGGAAGAACCTCCGATAGCCCTTCCATGTTACACTCAGTATGCGCTTACTAGATAGAACCACATAATCACGGGAGGAGAAAATTATATGCAGTTTGGCAGAAAACTCCGAACGGAGTGTCACAACACTGTTGCATAGTATTTGAAAATTCATTGCTATAAGATACACTTTCATTGGCTATGTACATTACCAGTATTTGTTATTCATGCCTAATACACCAGAATACATTGTTGTTTCCGATTTATTGCCTGTCTGGTCTGCACATTCACGCTTACGAAGAGGAATACAAAACCAACATGTCCTTTTGACAAAGCATACAAATTACCTATTCCTCTAAATACGCATGAAGTGCAAGATGTATTTTGAGTTTGCCTGTAAATTATCATGAACTTTACCACTCATATCGTTCAGTGGACACAGAGCACTTAGATGTAGGAAGTGATTGGACTGTGATATAAATAAATAAAGCCTAAGAGATACATTGCTGTAGTAGAGACATAAATTTTGGAATCGTATTACTCCGGTTAGAAAACTGACCAGTTATTGTATACATGTCTTCAGAAATACGTTTCTTTGTGTCTTTGCTGTTTGGATTTAGTATATTATCTTCTCATTAATAATCCATTTTTAAGCAATGTTTTAACGTAGGGGTTCTGTTTTTTTTCACTCATTTGAAAAAGGAAGAGACTCCATACCCTTTAAAATTAAAATGCTTTCCAGTATTGTAGAAAGACAAGGTTGCAACCAACATGTGAAAAAGGGGATTTAAAACCACTGTCTCTATTAGAACAACACATAAAAATAATAAAATATTCTACATACTCATCAAATGATTAAAGAGCTGTAAAAGGTAAATAGCATTTCACATAAAATTTCATATTTTTTCTCCTTCTTCCTGTTACATACAACGTAGGAAACTGATAAAAACATCGCCATTTACTGTCTGTCCTGCACGAGAAACTTCAGTCATAAATTAATAATATATATATGGTAGGTATATCATATACAAGGGTCTACTACATACACTAGTTTCGTCTCTCCCTGACTCCCTCACACTCCGTGTCGTGAACTGAAAGGATACCACACAATAATGACTGTCAGAGGAGAACTCTCCAAGTGCAGGATGTTTCACACACGAGAAAGCATATGAAGTAGTAGTTTGGACCTATGATAGAGGAAGCAGGAAAGTTAGTTTTGATGGGATGAGGAGGAAACGTTATGCGTGTATGTGTGTTTATTTCCCTTTACTGAAAAAAAAAACAAGCAAAAAATATATATACTCGAGTGGGGAAGGAGGGGTTCAGGTGTAACGCCGGACATTACTTTTACTTGTTCTTCGCATCTCGCTGCACCTAGTCATAACAGCGCTAACTTGTTAGCCAGTGAGTGCCTAGCTAATTATGTTCTAACGAGGCACAGACACGTCGGATGAGCTTGAATAAAGCAAGAGATGATGTTGGCTCACACTTCTGCACCTGCCCTCTCTCTTCAGATCGATATACACCCTAAAGCATGCATTTTCCGCTGATGTGGCTACCAGAGAATTTTTTTTCCCTCTATTTTTTTTCCTCTCTGTAGTAAGACTACCGGATAAATATATGATACGGATAGCCTCCACTCCCCAAAAAAACATAGGAACGAAAAGATAACTTCTTGTTATTTATATTCGCGATATCTCCCTTTCTCCATCTCTTTCGTTAGACGGTAACAAATCGTATTTCTCAAACCCTCATTACCGTACAAATAGATAGAGATGCTAGTACAAATTTTCGTTATGTGTACCAGAGAACATTAAACATTAATTTCAGCTTAGCCTGGAGGCATCAGCTTAACTTACAGAACTATCCTCCACCTTTCCTCACTTAAATACAACATGAGGAAATGAGACACATATGACTCCATTAATGGTGTGTATATACTGTGAACGACGACAGAATTTAGTGTTTATGTGGGCGTAGTAAAGTATATTCAACATGTAAACGTCTTCCTTCACGTCCACAAAGGAACCTGGAACACATGGGAAATATATGGAATGGCAGAGCTTTATGCATTTACGAGAGGTCTCAAACGAAGATAAAGGTAATAAGATATGTCGTTCAAACGAAGATAAAAGTAATCCAGATATTTTGCTTCTAATAGTTGAGCTTGGATAGTTCATTAAGGCGAAATCTCTAATAACAGGAGTTTAAGGTCAGCAAGAACATGAGGTCTTAAATACCTAAAAAATGGCTACATTTTAGTGTAACCACTTTTCTATAATGATGGGCAGATTAGCAAACACGCGAGAGCTATTCAATTCAAAACAAATGATGTTAAATTGTAATATCGAATTCGCCTAGCCTTTATCAGACGCACAAGTAGACTAGCACAGCCGGAAGTGGCAGAATAACTTCGTAGTGAGTAACTTGGAGTACAGATGGCACTCAGAATAGTAGTACAATAGAAGAGATTGAGTATTGGCTGGTCGGTCTTACATAATAATGTTCTGTCCTTGCTACAAGGCTAAATATGTAGGAGCAATATACTGTCAAGGTGTTCTTTCTGACCTAGGCTTTCCGGGGAATTCGTTCTTGGTCAAGGAAGAATATTCTGTTCCCAACATAAGAGTATGGTTATTTGCTCTAAGGTGAATAGCTTTTCTTTTGACGTCATGAATTTCAATGCATTGCACAAGTCATAACTAATATGCAATCTGTTCAACCTTAGTTAAAACCGGCTGGATTTTTCAACACAAATTACATCAATAATTTTGAATATGTTAACTATTTTAGCTATTTTAACTACTTCCATTGCTTAAGACAATCACAATACACAGAGGAAAATGTGCACTATCAAAAATTATATAGGGACGGGCGTACGACAGGATGCAGTAGGGTGCATACAGAATTTATATTATTCTTAATAATGATAATTCAAATAATAATAATAATTTTTTTACAAACATTAATTTTTGCGTCACAGAGTGTAGCCAAATTCATACGATACTTTCTCACAAACATTAATTTTTGTGTCAGCCTATTTTTCATAGCAGAGTCTTCTATTTTTACAATATTATTATTATTATTATTACATTCTTTTTTTTTTTTGTTCAAAATGGTTCGTGGTGTCATCAAATCTGGCAACGTTAATTTAACTCATTCCCGACGTCATACAGTAATGAAATTTTGTGCACAATATTCTATTGTTACTTTCATATATTTATATATTTTAAAAACATATTTTAATATTTTTTTAAATACAGATTTATTTATCCTAAAATAAATACTAACCAGCAATGACATGAGGTTTGGCAGGTTGCAGAACATTTTAGGATTTGGGTCACAACATATTAGCTTGAGAAAAAGTATCCGAACAGCGAAATAACTCGCAAAAATTAAAAAAAAAAACTTTTAAAGAATTATTTTCGTAAACAATTCGTACTAAAAAGTGAAAAATAATTTTGTTTTTACATGACTAGAAAGAAAAGCATAGAAAATTATTATTTTCTTTAGTTCACAATGGTTCGTGGTGTCCTCAAGTTTTGCAACGTTAATTTAACTAAATTCCCAATGTCATACAATGATGAAATTTTGCACAGCGACGTAAATCAAGCGACAATACAAAATTGCATTGTTATTTTTATATATTTATATTTAATGCATATTTTAAATTTTCTTTTTAATTTGGACTTTTTTTATGCTAAAATAAATACTAGTCTACAACGATCTGACGTTTGACTGGTTGCAGAATACTTTAGGATTTGGGTCACGTGAACACCGAAATAAAAATATTAATAATACACTTTTTAAAGACATACTTTTCGTAAATCATTCGTCCTAAAAAGTAAAAACAAAAAAAGTTGTTTATGCAAAACTAAAAAGAAAAAGCATAGGCCGCGCCAATTCAATAATTTATGAAGTGACTGTATAATGGTACGAGAGCGCGCCCCATGCTTCTCTTTTTAGTTGTGCATAAATAAAATTATTTTTTTACTTTGTAGTACGAGCTGTTGAAGAAAAGTATGTCTATAAAGAGTTTTTATTATTATTTTTATTTCTTATTCTTTTGACAAATTTGTGTTTTTTTTTCTTGTATTCGCTTACGAACTGTGTCAAAAGAAATTAAGAAAGATATTTTTGTTTGTTGTGACAAATATAAAATTTTAGGTAAACAATCAACTAGTTCCTAAATATCAGAAATTTATGTTCATCACCATCATTAATGTTCTGCCGGAGACGACAGGTTCTTAAAAGGACGTTAGCCCTCCCGATTCTTTGCTTCCCTTTTTGTTAATTCTGTCAAAGAGTTGCTTTTGTCTTCTTCACTTCCTCTTCTGCAAACATATCTTCAAATATATAATTCAGTAGTCAATGTCCTAACCGATTTCTTTTCCTTTTCTTTCGTCGGCTACTTTCTTCAGCACTTTCTTATTATGTACCTTCTGTATGCAGTTGATTTATTTTATTCTCATTCATGTCCACATTTCGTCATGTTTCTTACACGGAATTAATATTGTCTTGCATAACTCACTAACTCTATGACTTATGGAACTCCGAAGTTCATCGCCGCAGTAACAAATGTTCGCCATTGGATTCTATCTTGGGCAACTTCAAGCCTGTTTTCTTCACTAACAACTACTTCTCGAAGATCTCTTCTAATATTGTCCTACCAACGACGTCTCGGTCTTCCCAATGGCCTCCTTCCATCCGGCCTTTCAACCAGGATAGAATATAATCTTCGTTTTTCCCCCTTCCGAGCTACACGGCCTGCCCGCCTGCCTTAGACGTCGCGATTTCATTATTTTTACAACATCTGGTGAATCGTACAGTCCATGGAGTTCTTCATTATACAGTTTCTTCCATTCTGCAGTCATCTCTTGACTCGTCCCGTTTCGGCCCGTATATCTTTCTCAAAACCTTACTTTCAAGCACGTAATTTATGTTCATCTACTAGGGTCGTACATCGTACTCCAACTTTCGCAACCGTAAAGTATTACCGGCAGAATAACTGTTGTGTATATTTTCAATATTAACTTTCTTGATATTAATCGCGAGGATAGAAGTTTCTGGACTGAATAGAAACAAGCGTTGCCAGATACTAAACGACTTTTTATTTCTTCCTTGACCTCATTTTTGCTTGTTACGTATGTTCCCAAGTATTTAAATTTGTTTACTTTCTCTATGACCTCATTGTTAATTCTTATGTTTTTATTTCCTTCATTCCCTGTGTTTCGGCTTGTTATCATGTATTTTGTTTATCAATGTTTACGTGTAGACCTATCTCATAGCACGCTTCTACTAAGTCATCGGTATCGTCCCCTATTAAATCTACATCATCCGCGTATACGAACAGTTGATTCAAACCTTTCAATGATCGTACCTTTTTGTTCCCTTTAATTTTTAAAATCACATGTTCTAACGCAAAGTTAAAAAGTAGTGGTGACACCTTGTTTCAAACCGTTGTGAATCTTGAAATTATCTGACATATTATCCGTACTCTGCTTGTGGGGTGGCTGAGACACATCTTCACTAGTTGAACAATTTTTTTCGGAATTCTGAAGTTCGTAAACAAACGACTATCGTACGTTATGATTTAATAAATGTCTATGATCCAACCGAGATGGCTAATGATAACGACAAAGATATATTCTTCGCTGAGCTAGAAAGGCTGTTCGACCGAATGCCGAAGTATAATTCAAAAATTGTGTTGGGTGATTTCAACGCAAAGGTAGGGAGGGAAGAAAAATATAGACCTACTATAGGCAAATACAGGCTTAACGAAAAGACCAACAACAATAGAGAACTTTCACGATTTCAAAAAACTTACTGGTAAAGAGCACGTACTTTGAACACAAATACACATGGGTATCTCCAGGTGGCAAAGCTCTTAACCAGATAGATCACGTATTATTAGATAGACGAAGACACACCAACATAATGGACGTTAGGTCGTACAGAGGAGCGGAAGGTGACACCGACCATCAATTAGTGATCACAAAAGTAAGGGAAAAGTTATGCATCGCGAACAGAGAAAGCAAAGGGTCAAAACAACTGAAATTCGAAGTGAAACGATTAAATAATCCGAGCATAAGAGCAGATTACCAACTCGAACTCTCAAATAGGTTCGAAATCTTAGCCGACTCGAGTAACAATAATGATGATATTAATAATGAAATTGATGTAAGTAAGATATGGGAGGCTATTCGCGAAACAATTAAGAACGCAGCAAAGGAACGTGTAGGTGAGAAGAAACAACAGAAAAACAAACCTTGGTTTGATGAAGAATGCCTTAAGATTCATGAGGAATAAAAATAAGTCACGCAACGATGGCTAAGTAATAAAAGCGAAACAAATACCAACCACTACAGTAACGCGAAACGAAACGCCACACTCGGGTTCAGAAACAAAAAGCGAGAATATCTAACGCAGAGATTCAGGAGATTGAGGAAAACGGGAAGACAAATAACATACGAGATTTATACAAAGGAGTAAGCTCGTTAAGAAAAGGTTACCAGCCGAGGTTAGAAATGATTAGAAATGAACGTGGAGATCTTCAGGCTGATCCGACTAAAATTGTCGATATGTGGAAAAGTTATTTCGACAAACCTCTTAATGTACACAACGGGGAACAAACAGAGGAATTTGATATCTATACCGCAGAACCGCGGATACCCGAACCTAGCGAGGTAGAGATCGAAATGTCGGTAAAGAGACTGAAAATTTTCAAATCACCAGGAACAGACAATTCCAAGCGGAATTAATTAAAGCGGGAGGAACGGCACTAATCAAGGAAATGCATAAATTGATAAGTGATATATGGATAAAAGAAGAGCTCCAAAGGAATGGAAACGTCAATAATAATTCCGATTTACAAAAAAGGTGATAAATCGGACTGTAATAATTACTGCGGAATCTCGTTACAAGATATTAAGTAATATTCTGTTAACACACCTAAGTGTATACGTAAATGAAATAATTGGAGATCACCAATGTGGACTTAGAAGCAATAGATCCGCGTTGGACCAGATTTTCGACTTAAAACAAACTTTGAAGGAGAAATGGGAATACAGTGGGACGGTACACCAGCTATTTATTGATTTTAAGAAAGCATTTGATTCTATCAAAAGGGAAAAGTTATACAATATTATCTTATATACATTGAAAAATTTGGACATCTTTTAAAATAACTATAATCACAATTTACAGTTCCTTTAGTCTGTGAGACAATACGCATATACTGTATGAACGTATACGCGCATACACGTGCTATAAAGGTTTTTTTACACAAAAAAAAACACAAGAAATTGAATAATTTTCGTTCTACATTGGTGAATTCAAAATACTGTATACAATATTTCCATTAACATCCGAAGGCTCAATATATACATATACCTATACTATCACTTCAACATTTCGTAGACTTCTTTACGAAAAATGTATTTAATACATTTTTTTTTATTTTATTTTTTTGTACATTGCATTTCCTTTCTGTATTCTCTTTGTGTTGTTTTCTCATTCTTGTATTGTTTTCATCGTCTCAAGAATTTACCATAAGGAATCTGAGAACTACAGCAATTGTCAACGTCTCCCAGAGAAAACAAAAGAAGTAAAAAAAAAAAAAAATACGTGCAGGTAGTGAAAAAGAAAACAAAAAGAGTAAAGATGTGGAGCAACAATGGTATCAGTCGTTCTCACGCAATTCGACAAATGTAATCAGTTGAAGAGAGAAGATAGTGAGTGTATTCGTTTGATTATTTTGTTCGGAAACCTCTCTGTTTCTCTCTCTCTCTCTCTCTCTCTCTCTCTATATATATATATATATATATATATATATTAGAATTTGAAGAGAAAGCAAGAGGATCTTGTTTGCATGAAAAAGGAGGCAAGTTCTAGTCGCTTTTCTGTTCTTTCTTTCATTGAATCCTTTTTTTTCTTTTCTTGCAAAGAAAATAGAAAAAGAAAATCTGTAATGAAACAGGATGTGGATCAAGCTAAGACAGAGACCGAGAGAAAGACAAGGAGAAAGAAAATTGCTTTTGGTATCTGTAGAAGGAAAATGAAAAGACCAAACAGAAAAAGGAGGAAAAGTCTTTCTTTTAAAAGAAAAAAATATTCTTAAGCTGACAATTCATTTTTTTTTTTTTTTTAAAGAAAGGACTCTTCATTAATCCTGCACGGATTCAGCGTTGTTTTAATTTCATTTTCTACTACGTTTACTGAACTAACTAGCAGACGGAGAACAACAACAGAAATACACACACAAAGAGAGAGAGAGAGAGAGAGAGAGAGAGAGAGAGAGAGAGAGATGACATACAGACAAACAAAGAAGAATTTATTAATTGAAGTATTGATGTGCTTTCATGCTGTTTGTTCTTCTGTATTGCATACAAAAAAGAAGAACGCAAGATGGACCTTGTGTCACTATTCTTCTGTTTCTCCAAATAATAGAATTTATAATTTCGTTGCCTCTTTACATGTACTTCCAATTTACTCTTCTCTAAGTTTCTCGGAACAAGGACTTACTGTCAAAGATATTTACTTGTAAATTCTCTTTTCCGTATAAAACAAGACGGAAATTACTGTAAGTTTTTGTATTTTTCCTCTCTTCTGTTCTGTATTTAAATGTAAAGGAAAATCATATAATAGCAGATCCTTTTCTAAAATTAAATACTAGTTTATAGTCTCACCCTTGCGCTAGGCGTGTACCAATTTTCTATATATCGAATCTATATCGACATTTAAGTCACCGAAACATATTAAAGCTTGCTCATAATCGATATTTTGATTCTGTATTAAAATTCGATAATTTAGTTCAATATTTCGATACGACATTTTAGTTCGATATTCTCGTTTGAATTTCGAAACGATATTACATATCTTTGATTAATACTTCAGTTCGATATTTCAAATTTCATTTCAACATTTTAGCTCGATATTTCGGTTTGATATTAAGTTCGATTATTCGGTTTGATATTTCGGTTCGATATTCAGTCGATATTCCAATATTTAGTTCGATATTCCGATATTTAGTTCGATATTTCGGTTTGATATTCAGTTTGATTATTCGGTTTGATATTTCGGTTCGATATTCCGATATTTAGTTCCATATTTCGAAATTTAGTTCGATATCCAATATTTAGTTCGATATTTTGATATTCAAAGAAATATTGAACTTCGGTATTCAATCTGAAAGATATCGAGAGGTGTCTGAGTCGTATAACGATATCTTACTTAAGATCAAATGAATGATATCCAAAGAAAGTCAAAATAACCTCAGGCTAAAAGTTTTGGGACCAAACACATTTCAGTCTTCAGGAACACTGAAATGTGTTTGGTCCCAAAATTAAGGTTAGGCCTAAATGCTTTTTGTTCTTATCGACCACCTAACTTGTAAAGACCATGAAAATGGGATACGAACCACGCTTTTGTGTGATTCTGAGGCAGAGTGTGGGGTGCAAAGACGATTCCATTCTGCATGAACGCGTCTCTTTCCACATCTATTTGCCTCTACAGTAACTGTGTTACAGGGTTCATCCAGAATTCACCAGCTCTTTTCAAATGAGGTAGAGATATTAACTTTGATGAACCTACAGAGTTAGCTGAAGCAGTATTTTAATATTTTCAATTATCCTTACATGATATTTAAGAAGCCAAAATATTCCCAGATACACCATCACTTCGGTCAAGTAACAAAATCAGTACAACAGGTTTTCTGCTCTGACAATTATAGTAAAACTTTTTATTTCAAAAATTATTTGTTAAAACAGTAAAAGTGAAAGTTCTAAATTATACAGGAAATTTGAAATTTCAACAATAATTACACACATTACATTTCGAAAAAAACAAAACTTCTAATTATTTTCTTCCTTACTAGCATTAACCAACATAAACAAGTCAAATATCAAGTCCAAAATAATTATTGTGATAATACTTGTACATACCTTTCTACTCCAAGAAATCGTTGGTACAGGATTGCCAGAAGCGTTACATTCTAAAGTCAGCGTTGTTCCTTTTTTGACTACCATTAGACCGTCCGAAGTTATTTTCCATAATCTGGGCGGCACTAGAAAGATAATTCAAAACAATAATTAAAACAAATTTCACACATTTGAACAAGATATATTTATTCAAAATATATATCCGGGACAAAAGTACCATTATGTTTTTTTGGGCAAAAGGTGCGAATGAATACATAGATTTTCGTGAAATTTCTTGCCTTTTTTTATACGACGCTTCAATGGTGGTCCCATCATAGTACTTGGAAGATATCTAGTCCCGTTTCCATGGTAAAGAAAATTACTTGATTCGTAGTGATTCCAATGAAATTGGCAAAATGATAGAACCGGCCACACTTAATGATTTCGTCGCATTTGAATCATTAATCTCATCACCGTTTCCATGGCAACAAGACTCTATTAATAATTTAAAACTTTCGTGCATTCATAAACGGTTGAACCAAATCCAATCAAACATGGAATGACGAAAGAGATTATTATTCTCAAGGTTTCTTGCCACTTTGGATTTCAAACAATTTTCCTTTTCCATGGTAACGAAATAACATATTTATTATATTTGTTTGGTCATAATTTTGGAAAGGACGAACCGGTTTTAGTAAAACTCTTTTGAGTTTTGTTGAGGACGTTGCTCTGGTGGTTCCACAGAAAGTATCTTTCAAGCATGTCATAGGTTGGGGACGAATTTCAAACAGCTTTTTTAAAAAATAGGGACGATTGCAACTAAATTTGGTAGTATGAACAAGGAGGATGCCCTGAATAACTAAGCCTCACTTGGCATTTCTAAATTTACAACCGTTTTCATAGTAATGACATTCTTTATTGAACATATAGACTTATTCACGTATTAAGTGAGAACAGTTGTACCGCTTTTCAATCAAACTTGGCATGATTATAAACACTCGTTTTATTTAAACAAATTTCAAACCAGCTATTATTTCCGCGGTAACTATACAAAATACTTTTATATTTTTACATATGATCATACCTTTTGAATAGAATGGTTTGGTGCAGACAAACTCTAACTCTCACGTATATTCCAACAAAACATGGCAGAATGATACAGATGACAACTGTTAATCATTTAGTCCCATTAGAGATCTTAGCTGTCAGAACATGTTCAAGCAATTACAACAAAACTAAGATTGTGTTTCTCTAAAGATTTTTTCGTCGTATAAAATGTTAGACATGTTACGGTTTCCATGGCAACAAAAGTTATTATTAAAGACATAGTCGCGCATTACGTGAGAACGTAGGAAATGAGAAACATATGAACACTTAATGTTTCTCCTTCGCTCGGTCCTTCGTTTCATTTTTTTTTAGAATATTCATGTCATTTTAAAAAAATCCTGAGTAAAAGGTTGCTCGTTTCACAGTCCAACCTAGTTTGGAACTGAATATCGTCAATAAAAGTAAAATTTTCGCTTTCTTCACCTGAATTAAATAAAACATGCTTCCTAAAAATGTTTTACATAATTTGTATATCTGAGAAATTGCTCCACAAAGAAACTTAAAATATCTCTTCCCTCTCTATACCATGATTAACAATATATAACGTTTTTCATCCTAACAGAAGAAAGTTTTCGGTTTACATTTATTTTACGTATTTTTTTATAGTTCAAGATATTTTTACTTCGTGTAGCAATAAATATTTATTTTAAATACAGAGGAAGAAAATATAATATTGTGGAGGAGGGAATAAAATACAAAAATAGTTCTAAAATAAAAAAAAATACACTGTTCTATTTTTCAAATGAAAAGTGACACAAAGAATTAAGCATTTTAAATGTTCATTTTATGTTTAGAAACAAGTATAGAAAGAGATTACAAAAAGGGAAGGTTGGAAAATAAGGTTTCCCGATTCAATTTGGTTGTTTTGTTGTTAGGAAAGGAAGTGAAAGAATTTTTTTCTTTAAAATAAAAATACTAGTAAAACGGGAGAAACTTTTTCAATGAATTTACGCTCTGTAGCACAACACATCGTATATAAATACATATTGTGTGGGCTTGAGTAGCTACGAATAGTCTCTAATATACAACACCGCCCCCCATATCGTCCATCTCATACTATAGTAACTTGCTATCGTTGAGGTTTTCAAAATTGAACACAACTTGCTGGAAACATAACTCTCTCTCTCTCTCTCTCTCTCCTTCTTTCTTTCTTTCTCTGTGCTGGCCTTATTTTTTTCTTCTTTATTTTTCATTCACGCTTCTCTGCAACCCTTTCTTGGAACTTTCCATATTTTTTTTTTCTTTCCTTACTGTCTTGGGTTATATGAAGCCGTCCTGCGAGACTAAATTGAGAATAACGAGAAGAAACTCATTACTCGAGTCTGCTAGGAGTGTATTAAAGGACATATCTCACACACAACCTCCTTACTCACCCATACCCGCATACTCCGCCCTTGCACTCTCTTGGCGTTGCTGGCGCGCTTACTCCTCCTTC